>CAIGRR010507544.1:0-11561 GCA_903798365.1 Fraxinus sp. 1973-6204
GTTTGTATTATCATATAATAGCAGCCCTTGTTACTTTATTTATACACACCTCCTAGTGCAGTTCCCTGCCATTTTCTGCATCTTCCTTTGCAGAACTTGAGAAAATTCAAAAACCAAAAACCTTAATTTCTGTCCTAACTTCCTTGCAAGGTTTGTGAAGCTAAAAATATGTTAAAAATCAGTTTTCTTTGCGCTACCTGTATTGTCATCAATCAATTCCTTCATTTCACATCCTTATTTTGCACAAAGAAAAAAACGTTTCTTTGACCTCAAATAAATCATTGAAAACAAAACCCACATACATTGAATGCTGTTGTAGGGATAAAGTCTCTGAATTCTTGGTTTTTAAAGTTATCTTTTGCTTATGAATTTTTATTCAATAACCCAAGTTGCAAAGGTTGATTTTGTTCAAGAATTAGCCAGGTAATGATATTGCTTCCCTTGTTTCAGCTGAGGAAATGGCATTGCAGAGTGATCAATCAAGGGAAATTTCTCCCCAGAGAAAAATAAGTAGGGGAAAGATCGAGATCAAGCGGATTGAAAACACCACAAATCGTCAGGTCACCTTCTGCAAACGTCGCAACGGCTTGCTGAAGAAGGCCTATGAATTATCTGTACTCTGTGATGCTGAGGTGGCCTTGGTTGTCTTCTCTAGCCGTGGTCGTCTCTACGAGTATGCCAACAACAGGTGAATTCAATATAAATAGACGCGTTAATCTACCAAAATAATCATTTGAAAGGGACTAGTTCAATTTTTCTTGAGAATCTGGGGCTGTTTTTTTTTGTGATGCTTTTATTCTTTGTTAATCCTCTACAAGACTTTCCTTTTTGTTCTTGTCTTTCAGTAAGAAAATAAACTAGAGCACTTTTTTTTTTCTTGATTTCTTTTGCGGGTACAAATTTTAGTTTGATATTTCTGTTCAAGTTAATTACTCACTCTAGAATTTTTGGGAATATTTAAGCACAAGGATACAATCATTTCTTGTACAGTGAAGATTTGAGTTTTCTTGACAAAGATTCATTTGTCTTTCCAATTTTTGTTTTTTCTTCACTGTGCTTTATGAGGTTTCAGTTTTCTTGATCCATTTAGTCCATTTTTTGTTAAATGCATAGATCTCTTGCAAAATAAGAGCAAATTGTTTGTATGTTGAATAATTCTTCTGTTTTTAGCCCATGTTTGGTTTGTATTTAAATTAAATTAAAATTTCAAGTCAAAGTCAACAATTAATTTTAACCACACATTTCATGGGACTCATAACTTTTTAACCATACATCTCATCATATTTTATCAAAATCTACTAAAAATCTGATTTTAATTTATACCAAATATGAGCTTAATATATTGTTGATATGTTGTTAAATTTTCTTCATCTCTCTTGCTTTCTCTTTCCTGGCAAGAAAGCTGTCAAGCTCTCATTTGTTCATAGCAAGACGATTTTGCATAACCAAAGTGAATAAATGGGCGCTGAAAAATGATGCTTAATTAGGGTTCCCAACCAATCAAAACTGAAATTAGGGTTTCACAAAGTACTTTCTTTACCACACGTGCAGTACTAAATAAATTTAAAGATTAACCTAATCAGGGTTTGCATTCTCCAAATCACATAGGCCAAAAAATTTAAAAAGCAAACCACTAGATCTGTTCCCTAATTAGTGTTTCTATTATGTGTAGATCCACAGCTTGCTGAGCTTAGATTTGTCACACAACCAATCAAAACCTAGTTAAAGTTAGCACGGGTTGTACATTTGGCGCATGCTTGTAAATTTTTCAAACTATAAGGGAATCAGGATCTGGGGTTTCTTTACTTCTTTATTTTTTTCCCCTTTCATTTAGGGAAGATTGAAGACATGGGTGTTCTTGTTCAGTTAGAATTGAACTTAGATATATATAGAACTGACCCAGAACAAGAATCTTTAGTCTTTATTACACTCATTTTTCTTATTCTTGACTTCTGACAAGAAAGGAAGTGATGGGTCATCGTACCCATAAATTTTCTTGATTTCTCTCTGGAATAGTGAAAAATAGACCCATATTTCTTTAAGTTATCTCAGTTAGAAGATTTTGCAAAGCTTCTGAGATAGGTGAAACTAAAACAGCAATGGAAAAGAGAATTTTGCTATTGGTACCCGGAGTGTTTACATTCTGGATTATGTGAGGGGCCCACCGTGGACCCCATATAATAATTCTGCCCCCCTATTGTGAGGGGGGCAGTGGGGTCGAGTGTGTTTACATTCCGGGTTATGTGAGGGGCCCACCGTGGACCCCATATAATAATTCTGCCCCCCTATTGTGAGGGGGGTAGTGGGGTCGAGTACACGGGCGTGTAACCCATAGCAAAACTCTGGAAAAGAAGTGAAACAGAATGGCCAACCAATAAGAGGTACCCGATTCTTATAGGTCTGGGGTGGGGTGGGGTGGGGGAAGTCAAACTGCAGATACAAATGCACGGAAACTGGCAACCAATGGGGAGTTTCTGAATGTCTGATCTCTGTTTTGTTTTTCTGATGCATGGGAATGGCTGCTTCAAATGGACGGTTCTGATGTACTCAGAGTATTATCCGTAGTGTAAATGAAGTTAAGATTAAAAAAACCCTAAAAAATGAGCCAATCATAGTGCGGGATTTAGTGCCTGTTTGGCAAGGACAACCAATCAGTATCTCGACAAAATTAAGGTAGCAGTTTACTGAGGAATCCGGGTGTCTCCTCAGTCTTGGGTTCATTTCATGGGACAATATGAGTTGATAGAATGAGAGACTGTTCATGGTTTTACATACCCATCTTTATGAAAAATTAATTAATTTATTTCTTCGCAAAAACCAAAGAAAAGTGCTGAATAAATAATTAATAGTATATATTTAGTACTTGTTTGGGGAATTTTAAAAGTTGTTACTTCTCCATCCCGTTTATGTAGACTGATTTTGTTTTTTCACACGAATTAAGAAATCTTATTTAATGAAAAAATAATTTTGCTAAAAACTTTCCTAATTTATTCTTATTTAATTATCAATAATTAGTAGTAAATTGGAAAAAAACTAGTTATAACTAAGCAAATTAAATAAGAGCATATTAATAAAAAAATAAAACAAAATATTTCTAATAAAAAACATGAATATATAATTGCGACAAGAAAATAAGGAAAGTCAGCCTATATAAATGAGACAGAAGGAATAAAAAAGTTATAGTCAAAGTTAACATTTAATTTTAATTACATATTTCATAAGATTTATAACTTTTATTTACTTTTTAATCATAAATTTCATCAACTTTTATAAAAATCTGCTAAAATTTTATATATTGCCTAATATTCAACCAAATATTAGAACATCTCCACGAGATTCTTTATTTATAAAGAGCATCTTATGCAAATTAAAAAAATTTATGCACTCCAAGAATGTTCTCTATTTTGCTCTTCATTTTGCTTTTTCTAAAGAAAAATTTATTGATTTCATTTTGCTCTTCATTTTGTTAAAGTAGTCTCTTGAAGTTTACTTTTAAGTATTAGTTTTTCTTAAAATAAATAGTGTTTTGTATTTAAAGAGTATGTTGAACATGCTCTTAATTAACATTTGTGATGAGTTTAAACATTTTATCTCTATACAAAAAAATAAAAATAAAAAACTAATTGGCCACAATTCCATTGATAGAGAATTAATGGAATTCTGACCTTTTATAAAATTACATAGTTAAAATTATGAATATATAGCTATATGAGGGAACAAATTGCTGACATCTGAAGAGTGAATAAATGTAAATTGTGCAGTGTCAAAGAAACCATTGAAAGGTACAAGAAAGCCTGTTCAGATTCCTCTATCAATGGTTCAATATCTGAAGCTAATGCACAGGTCCTTTCTTTACAACTCTAAATGTGTGTTTTTCAACAAATATTGAGGGTATCAAATGTTCAATTTTATAAGTATCAGATGATAGTTACAAGGGTTTACATCAAATGCATAATTTAATACACAACAAACCTCAATTTTCTAAACTTTATATTCGAGATCCATTGCAGTTCTATGAGCAAGAAGCGTCAAAACTGCGATCACATATCACTAATTTGCAGAATCAAAACAGGTGAATTTATTTTACTGGTTCAAAAATCTTATCTTATTTGGTGCAA
The DNA here is from genome assembly GCA_903798365.1 of Fraxinus sp. 1973-6204. Classification (NCBI taxonomy): domain Eukaryota; kingdom Viridiplantae; phylum Streptophyta; class Magnoliopsida; order Lamiales; family Oleaceae; genus Fraxinus; species Fraxinus sp. 1973-6204. The sequence continues at coordinate 4,119 of CAIGRR010507544.1, forward strand.
TAATTACAGTACTGTCATAACATTTGGCTGACTCTTTTGATTTAGGAACATACTTGGTGAATCTCTCGGGGCACTGTCCCTCAGAGATCTCAAGAACCTCGAGTCTAAGGTCGAAAGAGGCATTAGCAGAATCCGATCCAAAAAGGTGCCAATTAATGTTATATGTTCTTGTATTCTTGTCGATAATTTATGTATATGGATGAAATTACTTTGACTATTCAGAGTTCTGCGCTTAACTTTTCTCATCTTTTATGAATCTCAGAATGAACTGCTATTTGCTGAAATTGAGTACATGCAAAAGAGGGTAAGAAATTATTAATTCCTGTATGTTATATTAGAATTGCCTGGATTTAGCCTCTAATTTAGCCTATGTAGCAGCCCCAAGTATTTAAAAAAAAAAAATATTGTTTTCTCAGTTCAATTAAGGCTAGTTTCTTCACCCAAAATGTTAAAATATGTCGAATTTGTATCAAAGGTCACATATTGATACGTAGCATTGGACCAACAATAAATCTTTAGGTGTCCGTACTTTCAATCATGGCTAGTCACACATACCAAGAATGTCGTGAAGTCATATATTTGCCGGGGCTTATGATAATTCTATGGTGTTGTGTATTTTCGTGCTATAATCACAAGTGTATGATATCAATTAAACAAGCAATTAAGTGGACCTAGAAAGACTGGATTATCATTCCCAAAAGGACTATTTGTTTAACGATTGGTTTAAATATGCCTAATTTCATTCGAGTTAAAACAATTAAAAGTGATTTTATTTATGATCCTATACATTGCTGCACAACTAATTAAGATTGTGCAAATAGACAATTTAGAGTTTTACTTGTGCATGAAGATTGTTAGATTCACGAGTTCACCATAGCTATTCATCAAATTTTAACAATTACGTGTACCTGATCGAATTCTTTTATTTTAATTGATTTACTATTCTCGAGTTCAAACTAGTTCTACTCAATTAAGTCAATTACATATATGTCTATGTGAATTAGGGTAAGCCCCAATTAAGAAAATCCATTCACCAAAAAAATCAATTAAGGACAACAAAATTAGTACAACTGTATCTCTACCTTTTACTCAAATTTTAATTTTTACTATGTGGTCTAAATAAATAATTCATCTCTTGGCTTATTACTATTCACAAATCAATAAATTAGTGATTTTAAGTAATTCAAAGCATTGAAAAATAGAAGTAACAAACATTAAATGAAGATCAAAACATAATAATTTCAATTGAGGTTAAAAGCTAGGTTTTATAGTTCCTCCCAACTTTTGGTGTAGTTATACGTCATGGCTGAAGAAATATACAAAAGGGTTTAGAAAATCAGGTTTAAGAGAAAAAAAAAAAAAAAAAATGTTCTTGAAATTTTAACTTTCTTCCTCTTCTTCATTGTATTTTCTCCTCTATTTGTACTGCGTGTTACCCTTATCGTTTGACTTAGAATAGGTTTTTATATGGTACTCATCAGAAATCGTGTCTCAAAAAGCCAAAAAATCGTGGAAGTAAAATATAAACGATTAAATTTTCCTTGTTTTTCTTGGATCGATCCGTGGTTTGCTTATTGTAATCCAAATTGTGGCCAAAATATCCATTTTCTCCACTTAGTCTCACCTAGGCTTCATCCTAGTCAGTGAACAGCAGTCTGATTGTGTCAAACAAGCTTGAACCGCGGCTAGGCCATGGTATGCTTATCGTAGTCCAGAACCTCAACTTTCGGATAGTTGAACTTTGGTTTATATTTCAACTTTCGGTTCGGTTTTGGTCCTTTTTGTTATTCAAATCTTCAATATTGATCCGAAAACTTCTAAAAGCTTCTAAGAACTCCCCAAACCTCATATTCAGAAAATTAGTCATCCTCAAGTTTTGAAAGTGTGCAAATTAGTCCCCAAAATTTCCAAAAGTTGAAGTTCACTTCAAAAACTTGAGATTTCCCTCCTATTGCTCTCTTAATATATATATAATTTTTTTTTTTTTTTTTTTGCAATTTGGTTAGTCTTCAATTGCTCCGCACCAACTTCTATTTAGCTCAAAAATCATCATTTTTGCTCCCAATGTCTCCAAGTCTAGATTTTATTACACTAACAATAAGTAGAAATCCACTCAATTTGTAGATATTTATCAAGTTTATAAGTGTAGATAAGTGTGTAAATATACTTATTAAATATCCCTAAACTTAATTAAACTCTTGTTATCAAAATCAATTTTTTACTTATTCAATGCTCAATTGATGTGTGCATAGTCAATTCAATCATCATAAACCTTTAGTTTGGTTATATCATGGACTCTCAATAGCAAATTATTTCGTTTAGTCTCTCCCATGAGGTGTTTATTACGATTGTTTTTAAAATGCACTCAATCATTTCCCATTAATTTTGGTTCGGTTCGGTTTACCTAATGAAAGAAACTATCTCGATCCACGATGATTATCCCTAAATTTTAGTTTCGCAAATTACTTCAATCTTTCGCTTGGAAAATCAATGTTCACTAAAAATCTCGATCCCAAATTAAATGTTCGAGGATTATCCACTCTTTTCTTTATTACAACTTCATCCTCGCATATAAAAGAATAAATATATTTTTATTTTTATTTGTTATAGTTCTCACTATAGGTAGTTATTTGACTCAAACATTGATAACATCAATGTCATCAGGCCACTTCTTTCTACTATTTCTTGTTTCTCTCTGCACTCTATGGTAGGTAACATCGCTCGGACAGTGATATTTTATTTTAATCGATGCATGCCGCTTCTTTCTACACCTATCTTCATATCCTCAATAATATTTAACAAGTATGAAATCAACACCTTTCTTCATATCTCTCAAAATCGGACTAACCACCCCTCGAACTGTCATTTCAATTGGCTAAATAATTGTCTTTTAAATTATGATCTTGATTTGTCATAAATTCATAAATCAATAAAATAGTGGCTAATTATTTTTGACCATTAAAGAATATTTGTGATTTTCATTTTAATAACCTATGTTCAAAATTCATTCTACCTATGTCTAAGCAACTTCCCTTATATTGCTCTCTTAACGCTTCTTATCAACCATGCTAACCAACTCCAATTTAGCTAAAAAATTATCGTTCTTACTCCAAATGCCTCCAAATCAAAGTTTTACGTGCATAAAAATATTTACACTAAATTAAGTAGAAATCATCTCGATTTTCAAATACTTACCAAGTTTATCATGGATCTATAGGTTACAATACGCAGATAGATAGAGCTCTCTTTAGTACCAAGATGTGCTTTTCGCTCCCTATGAAGACGCATCACAGCAATTAAAGAATTGCATTATGCCACTCTTGACAATATTGTTTCCAAATATAATTCTTCACTTAGATAAATAATTAAATGTACAATGCAGACTTCATTTATAAGTGTAACATAGTTTTGAAATGACGTGGAGTTAGAAAATAAAATTCTAAATCAATTAGAAAAGAAAAGAAATAAGAAGGATCTATGAAAATCATGTAATTTTCAACTTGATTGTCAAAATTTTACAAGTACAATCCAAAAGGGGTCGGTTTTGGGTCTGTTTTAGCATTTCTCTATTTTGAGTTAGTTTAAAGAGTTTTTAAGATTTATTCATATTTATCTATATAATTACGATTTCGTTTTGATTAAGATTCGTTTTGAATCTTTAAATATGCATTTAAAAGTTCGTCAATCACACATTCGTTTTTTGATAAATAATATTTCAGTTTTTTCTCATTAATTAGTGGGTTCCAATATTTTTCACGTTCCAAACTCTTATAAATTGATCTATATTTTCATCTTTTGTTAAGATTTGTGGTTTCATCTTTAAAGGTTAACTTTATTAAGAGGAGTAACCCCAACTCTTATAAATTACTCTATGTTTTCATCCTTATTCGATGTGGGATTTTATCCCTTAATATGTCCTCGCAAGATTGTCTCATTTGAGCAAACCAATCTTGAAATCCGTGTACTCAATATTTTTGAGTCTTAATCGAATCGAATTACTCGTTGGAGCTTATACCATATTAAGATTTGGGGTTCCATCTTAAAATGTCAACTTTATTAAGAGTAGCCCAAACTCTTAATAAATTGATCTATATTTTCATTTTATTCGATGTGAGATTTCATCCCTTAACACATCCGAGCAAAATTTGAGCAACATCCGTTTCTGTATTACGAAAAGAATCTTTTATTATTGTTCATGTCTAGTCGTGCATCATGAAATCAAACAAACAATGCGCTGCTGAAGTCGATTTTTTCAGCTATATGCCTATGACTTAAGATTGTAAATTAACCATATTAATTTGAAATTCCCTCTAGTTATCTGTTTGTTTATCGTTGCAAATAACCCTCTTTTTATTTTCATTCTAATTGAAGAATGTTTCCAAAAATCTGCTTCGAGTATTCATTTCTATGAAGAAAAGGGAAAGAATCAAGCTTGCATTGGTATTTTCATGTGTACTGGCCATCTTTTTATTTCAAATACTAACTTCCTGATTATTTTCTTTCTTCGTGGAAAAATGATTCGACAGCAGGAGATCGACTTACATCACAACAATCAGTACCTTCGAGCAAAGGTAAAGCTCTCTTTCTCTCTCTCTGGAGTTTGTGTACATGGATTATCAGCAATGATACAGATCTATGAATATATGAAATTATATACACGTGCACAGTAGTGTATGTTCAATTTTATTTAGTCTCTGTAATTGCGCAGATAGCTGAAACTGAGAGAGTCCAGCAGCACATGAGTTTGATGCCAGGGAGTTCTGATTATGAGCTTGTTCAACCTCAGCCATTTGATGCTCGAAACTATTTTCAAGTTAATGCTCTGCAACCAAATGAAGATTACCCTCAGCAAGATCAATCATCTCTTCAATTAGTTTAAGAATCTAGCATATCAGTAATATTCTTCTCCATTCTTGTTACAACTATGAGAACTCTAAATTATTATTTACGAACATTTGCATTGTTGATTTTCAAACGCACTACATTTTCGGGCCTAACCATAATATGCACGTCCCCTCAAGCATTTTTATTCACGATTATGTTAGGTCGCTCTAATATTCCTAGTACTTAAAAGGAATTTCTAGGGTGTGTTTTCTGGTGGGAGAGGTATGAGAAAACCTTGGTATTCTCTATAGTGAAATAACATATTCGAAAATGGAAGTAGCTCTCAAGAGAACCACTCATAAATTCGTAGGTTAACTTTGCTTATTTTCGATTCTATTATGTTTTTACTGCATTCGTGATGGATTAGACCTTAATCGTTAACATTCAGTCCTTTGTTGCAACAATATTTCTTTGACACTACTATGGACAGGACCCAACTGATGCAGCTATTTTATTTTTAATTTTGTCAACAGCTGATATAATAAAGGGCATGTGACTTCTGTTCCATTTTTAAAGAAGACTGAACAGCAAAGATCGACTTGAGGAAGTAGGTCATCTTGCTTCATAAATGATCATAGACTCGTTTATATGTTTGTTCTATGCTATATTGTGTAAGAACCTACTGGACTGATCTGATATTCTTTGTCTGTTCAGTTTTATTTCAGTTTGTCATCCAAATGTTGCTATGTCTATCGATTAACCTGGGTCACTTGGCCTAACAAAAAGGCAGTGTGTTCAATTACTGCATTCTATAATTTCTTGTTGGAAATAAATTAATCAAGAACTTTTCTTTCAAACTCATAGATAAATAACTTGAAAGTGTTGACATTCAATCACTGTTGTTTCTTCTCTTGTAATGCTATTCAATTCACCCCCTCTAAAAATGCCGTAAAGATATATTACATTCTGCNGGAAATAAATTAATCAAGAACTTTTCTTTCAAACTCATAGATAAATAACTTGAAAGTGTTGACATTCAATCACTGTTGTTTCTTCTCTTGTAATGCTATTCAATTCACCCCCTCTAAAAATGCCGTAAAGATATATTACATTCTGCGGAAATGAATGCCAGAATTCTATTATTAATGGACTCGAGTGAGGAGGTAATAAAAATCAAATGGATAAGGTCAGATAGCTTCTGAACTTTGTATGCCCGCCCAGCAATGATCATATTAGCAGCCTCAGTAGGGTGGAACTGCTTCCCATGCTTACTGTGTGTATGCATTTGCTTAGGTGTTTCATGGCTGAACCAACATTGCCTAGCATTTGGTGATCTTTTCAATGGTCGTTTGTGTTGGGTTGTGTCCATACAGTATAGTTTTGCTGATGCAAAAATAACAATATTCTTATATTAAATAAAACTGTTTTTCATTTCATATATTATATTTATTTAATTATTGAGCGTGCAAATTAAAGTGCCTATAATCACTTGAGATAATATAAGTTGGGTACTTACGTTGAGAAGTACAACATGATACAACTTATATTTTGATCATTAATAATTTGTTCACTAATATATAAGGTTGGCACCTTATACCGGAAGGTTATAGCGTTGACAGATTCCTTATCACATAAATATTTAAAGGTGGCATTATTACATGAGTGTATTGAACGGATAATGTGTCGAGTTTAATTGTATAGCATGATTGTGAGGAGAATTAAATTTCACTTGACTATTGCGTATTTCATCTAAATCCCTTCACAGAATTACGTACATCTTTTCTTGATTATTAAGGTTCTTTGATTTATTAATGTGTGAGATTAATTTAATTGGTCAAATATCTCAACGAGTTGGGAATTTGAGAATGAGCGAAATAGAGAATTTGTGACTAGTTTAAAGGACCATTGAAGAAAATGATACTTAAGTTAATGAGAATAATTATAAGAGCAAAACAATCATTTATGCTCGTACCTAATTATCTAATTTCGGACGGGGATAAAATACATATACGATAGATCAGAGGAAAGTATTACTGTGATCTTATATATTCCAAGAGTTCAGTCTTTTGCCTGAAAAATTAAAGACTAATAATTAAATTGGGTGATCTAGGGTCGTCTAGACATGATCTAATTATTAGAGTTTGGACAGTATATGTCGGATTAGGGCCATAGGTAACTCTATAAAATATTTGAACTTAATTATGGTAATTATAATAGTTTTAGGCTTAATTGTAATTACAATAAAGTTTTGTATTTGTAATTTTTGTGAAAGATGTAAACTTAATTATAATTGTAATTAAAGTTTTAAGACTATACATCTAATTAAATGTAAATTAATTGAATCTGGATTTTAATAAAAACTCAAATTCGAATTGTACTTAAGATTCTTATTTGAAATTGGAATTATTATTCTATATGGTTTGAAACATCTTTATCTCTATAAATATAGACTAGATGGACCTAAAAATTCTACAACAATCATAACATATGCTTGTTTGGGAGCAACTAAAATTCAATTAAAATTGAAAATATAGTCGTTATTGGGTCACACTCGTCTAATAAAAGTCAACAATAACGACTAGTTTTTCAATTTTAATCCGATTTTAATCTCTACCAAGT
>CAIGRR010507569.1:0-11223 GCA_903798365.1 Fraxinus sp. 1973-6204
ACAAACACGAGCAGCCCTGCTAAAAAGATTAAACACAAATGAAGGTTGATTGTTAATAGATCACTACGTTTACAGCCCTATATTTGGGTTTTATATGCGTATGTTCTCCAATAGTTATCTATTACTAGAGATTCCCACTCCTGATGCATCATTACAATTTCAATGACTTTATTTCTGATTTTATTTGTTTTTGAGTAAGATATGCTTGTGTAGATAGTAGAAAACAATGCATTGTTTTGAATTTATTGATCAATGCATCAAAACCATCATATTTGGTTTCATCTTTGAATTGATCGATTTTGCCCATATGTCTTTCGACTCCAAGTTCTTGGTCACATGAATTTCTCACACTATTCATATTCATAAAAGAACAAATAAATCGAACGTAGTTATTTTGTTTGAGAAAAATTCCTTCAAGTGGTTTAACTACCTTCAAGGATGTGAATTAGACAACTCCGGTATCTTAGGTGATTGTAACCTTTTCAATGAATGATCATTCCACCAATTTGTATTCTCTTCCAAACATATCCATGATGAAGGATTTTTTAGAATAATTGCATATTAGAGAAAACAAGGGCCTTTAAGGTATAGAAATTGTTAGCTACATCTACTCATATTTATATGACAACAGTCGACTAGACTCTTACACTACCAATGGTTATCATCTTCAGACTTCCTACCACGGTCAGCAATACAATCAAGAAAGTAATTGAGCAATCTAAGCCTTGGTGTATTTGCAAACAGACACGAGATTAAAGGGAAAGGGAAACTGAAAACTATATAAGATAGGTGACCCATAAAACAGTTATTAGTTTCATGCACCCATTACCACAACATTTGTAAGAAAATACACCGATTGTTACCACAAGATTTGTACAAAAGATAATTTGCAATTGTAACATTGTATAGTTCATGATTACTTGGGCAAAATAACCTCAACAAGATTTCCCTTCTTCTGCAGGGCACGAGATATGCCTGTCACGTATGATGCCAAAAATCCAATAGAGACCACTGGTTCCATTTCAGTACAGATGTGGACTATGTGAAAGCCCTTCCTGAATTAAAAATAGGGCAACAGAATTTTAAGTTTTAGTAATATGGAAAGAGTAAAGCAACTTCTAGGATATCAAGATACATCATCTGGGCATTGAAGCAAAACAGTTGGAAAAAGAAGCCTACATCTAAAAATGAAGAAAAAAGGAACAATAAGGGTGGGTCGAAGTATAGCATCTCTAAAACCCTACAGATAGGATTAAAACATTTCTGCAATATTGTTACAATTCAAAATATGTAGTTTGATATATCAATGGTTTTAGGCTGACTAAGGCAAGACTTCATCAAGTGCACTGAAAAGTCTAGCTCCTAGCAGTATCCACATATTTACAGAAAACGTACATATGGTATATTATCTCCTAAAAAGACACTTCTCTATCATATATTCTTCAGAAAAAGACAGATCAAAAGATTTTTCCCTTGGCAGTCTTTCTGTTTACTTATAGTCCACTAGTGTTCAGAAAAAAGGAGGCTATAGCAAGCCCATAATCGAATATTGAAAATATGAAATTTGTTATTAAATTTAAGTCAATGTTTTACAAATTTGAAGATCAATATTTATAATTGAACATTACACTAGAAGTAGTTACAATAAGAATGGAAAACATTACTTTTTTCCTTTTACAGAGAAGTGGCGCAGCTTTGCCAGAAGTTCAGCATCTTTTTCGTAAATGGTGTCATAGAAGTCATCAGCCACACCACCTCTTGAATCCATTAATAACTTTCTAAAATCAGATGCCTCCCTACCGCCAATTATGCCAGTGAGAACCATTGAATCTATCCTAAGCAGCAACTCGGAGCTGATTGCGAGCTTGTCTGGTCATATTGAGAATGCAGTAATTGTAGCCATTAGACTTATATGCATAAGGGAATTGATGAGCATGTAATGCTAGGACTAAAACAGGTGAAACAAAATGAAGAAGTACTATAGGAATTTGTATGATAGAAGATCTTATGCAATATTATAAGAGACAGTATTTAATTTAGTTTCCAATTTTAAAACTTATTCTAGGAAACATAATTATGATTTGATATATAGTATTTTTCTACTTCAATTTGAGCTAGTTTAAACCATATATAAAGGGGGCTTATGCGAAGAATTTCAGATAAGTTTTGATATATGAGTAAATATTAATATTCTCTCCCTCTTCTTCTCTCCTTTCCCTTCTTCTCTTCCCTTTCCCTTCTCCTATAATTTTCCTATTGAATCCTGTGTCACCAACACTCATGGTTTTGCTTAAATGATATATTTGAAATTAAATGGAATACCAACGTACTTTTAAAATCTTAACAGAATATAAGTTGCCCAAACTCATATTTGTTAGTAATTATTTTCTAATTTCTCATGATATTTAATGCAAGAGCCACATTACTTTAACAGAACCTAATGGAAGATACAAATTTGATACGAAACATTTACAAAAAAATATGAGCACCCCTTGTTCTTTTGATTTTGTGTAATACTTCTAGGTCCACTACAAGGGAGCTTCACAAAATAAAGAACTGGAATGAAAACAATGTCTCCAGATATGGCCATACCATGTCTAAGACTAAGAATATCCAGAATCTATTATGGTAATATAAACTGAAAACACTGTCACCTCTTCTGGTGTTGCCCTGCTGCTTTGCCTCCAGTTGTTCTATTTTATTAACTAATGACTGCCTTTCATTCTTCACTCTGCCAAGCTCTTCAATTGCCATTAGGCGTTGTTTGTTCAAGTACAGAATATCTGAATTAGATACACATATCACATCATCACAAATCAAGACAGCTTTCATAATGCACAGTATAATTAATCACAAAAATAGGCCGTTACTAACTTTGCTGGGCTTCCTTAAATAGCTGCCAAATGTCAGTCTGTTTCTCTTCTTTGTTATTGATAGACTGCAACTGCTTCTGCTTCTACAAAAGAAACAAAAGAGGAATTTTCCAAAGAAGACAGAAGTAATAAGTGGTAAATAGTGGAGAGGAAGCTTACCTGATGCACCTCCATGTAATCGCGGCTTCCCAATCCAGATTGCAGAAGACGCTAATTGTTTAGTGATTTTTCTATATAAAATGCAGAACTAAAAACTCTATATACAGAGAGAAGATGCTTACTCCCTCTCAAAAGAACCTGTGGATAAGCCGTTACTCTCCCCATTCGTCCTGAAATTGATAAATTTAACTCAAACGCCAAATCTACACTGAATTTTCTAGATACTGAAACAACGTTGCGGGAGGACATTATTAAAAAAAAAAAAAGAAAAAAAAAACTTTTTCGACGAATCAAAACAAGTTAACACCAACTTCTTATCACAAGAATTTTAAAATTTCGAGTCGAGGTGAAGAGTAGTACCCAAAGCAACAAAGGGAGCGATGTCGATCTTGTTTTTGGTTTATTGAAATGAATTGGGGAAGATGGAGAACATTTGGGATCGAAGCAATTACGAGCAACTTCATTTTTTCGGTAATTATTATTGCCAATCAATCTAGAGGCGAGGTCGCAAAGTATGCATTATATTGCAGAAGATGATGAGGTGTGGTGTCTGTCTGTGTCACGGGTATGCTCGGGAGGCCTTGAAGTTTACTTCTTAGATACTAATAAGTCCACCACTATATTGTTTACTTGGGTTTTCCCTATTGTGGAAATTACAAAAATCTCTACTTTTCCAAAGCACTTTTCAAAAATCAGATTTGAGATATTATTTTTCAAAAATCAGATATTTCATATTTAAATATTATAAATCAATATTTTAATATTAATAATAATATTATAAACTAATCTATATATACACCCCACACCCTATTTACCCATTCAAACCCTAAAATTAATTTGCAAACCAAACCATCCCTCCATTTTCTCTTCACATTCACCATCGTCAACTGTCAACCCGTCGTCGTTGCAGCAACCCTCAAGATAGTGGTCGAGGTAATGGCGGATCTGGTGGTCGCGGTGATGGTGGCGGATCTGGTGGTTGCATTGAAGGCGGAGATGGTGGTTGCGTTGATGGCGACGGATCTGGTTTGTTGTTGGAGTGATGATGGTGGCAAATCAGGTTTGTTGTTGTTGGAAAATGGTAGTTGTGGTGGTGGCTGAAAATGGTGGTAGTGGTGATGGCGGCGATGGTGGAGATAATGACGGCTGTGAGGTTATGGTGGTTGTGGAGTGTTGGTTGTGTTGGGTGACAGATCGGTGGTCCGGTGAGGTGTAGTCGCGGTGAGGTATGGCTGAAAATGGTGGCGGCGGCGACTGTGAGGTGATGGTGGATTATGGAGTGTTGGTTATTTTGGATCTGATTTGTGGTTGACGGTGCGGTGAGGCACCGACGATTGTCACCAATTATTTGGTCAACTGTAACCATTAAATTGGTTAATTTGTGACTAATAAGCCATACGTGACCAATGAAAAAATAATTTGTAACCATGAAATTATATGTGACTTAAAGAATTATTAATTTGTGATCGATAATTTAATAATTTGTGACTGACTAATAAGTTATGACTCATAATATTTGTGATTTGTAACATGTGACCTATTAATTTTTTGATTTGTGACCTATGAAAATTTTAATATGTAATCGTAAAATAATTTGTGACCTGTGAATTTTCTGATTTGTGATCGAAAAATAATTTGTGGTCAATTAATTTAATAAATGTGCCAATAAATAAGTTGTGACTCATAAGTATGTAGACGTAACCATGAATTGTATAATTGTGATTTTAATATATTTAATTAATAAATACCTAATTTTTACAATTTTTAAACTTAAGACCTGAAAATTGATTTGTTGATAGTTAAAATTTGATCCATGAATTCTCCCCTTTGCTGTTTGTACATAGCAAAAACTCTACTTCACTAATCACTATCCTTGTTTAGTATAAATTTTGTAAAAAGTAATTTTTAAATTGTGTAGTCAAAAGGTCGATAAAATTATAAATTCTCGTGTAAAATTATTTTATTGAAGTAATGTGAGGTTAAAAATAAATTTTAATAAATGAGGACCAAACATTAATAAATTTTGATTATGATTTTTCAAAAAAAAAATTTATATTTATTTACAACTACACATCTTCCCAATAAAATAAATTTATATGTGCATTCGTAACTTTTTCCCATTTTTTAATCACATTCTCCATAAAAATCATATTTCACAAAATTGCTTCTTTAAAATATAAATAAATAAATATATATATATATATATATATATATATATATAAGACAAATTTGTCCAGTGTGGGTAGATTTTAGTAAATAATTTCTTATAGTTGGTAAATAAGCACTTTTTTAAAGCTATTTTTAAGTGTTGTAGAACTTATTATGTTGCAATCTTGGCCAGATTCGTTTTCACATTCACTAATTTTCATTATTTTGAACGCTGAGGGTAGCTCAATTGGTCAGACCTTGGGTTTACTCCTCATTGGTCACCAGTTCGAGTCCCCTCAGAGCCACTGAGGTGAGAAACGACTGTAAATTTCAGGGTCCCGTGGAATTAGTCGAGGTTCGCGCAAGCTGGCCCGGACATCCACGGTTATCAAAAAAAAATTACATTATTTTGGTAAATTTCTTATTTAATTGCTTTAGTGTTCATCAAGGATTTAACAAGAGCGTACTTGTTGAGTTTGCAATTTGCCATGCTGCAGAATTTGCACAGTTGAGTTCATTACCTCTTCTGAACTTCTTCCTAGTTTAATTTCTGGACGAATTTCTTTGAAATGGTGCAGACTTGATAGATAATATTACGGTTTTTCTTTGTTATGGTCGGGGATGTCTCCAACTTGAACTTTTTAGATTCAGACCATGTTTGGTACACATTAAAATTTTCATTCTCATTCTTCTACTCATTTTCAAATACACATTCTTGATTCTTCAATAAAATAATATTTTCTATCACATCAATAATTTTTCCTTCTTTTTTCAACCACACATTCTTCATCAATCTATTATTCCAGAATACATTATTTCAAAATAATGTGGCTGAAACATACCCTCAATATTTGAAGAGAATAGTTCACGATAACCATGTTTGAGACCACCACAATTGATAGTCTTTCACTGCACAAGGAATGATGTTTTTGCTCGATAAGCTTGGATGATCCGCATGAATATCCAGGGTAGAATAATCTGCTATCGACCAATTCATGCTATGCGTACATGTGGGTTGACACTTTGTATGTGACCCCCTCACATGGGGGTGGGGCCACGCATAATAAATAATCGCGGACCTTGCCCATGTGAGGAGGGTATCAACTCCTGAATTTACAAATAGCATTAATGCAACCAATTTATGTTTCTTTGTAAATCTCCAACACCCACACATTCAGCTGCTGTTCAATACTGGCAACAGATTTGCGGACGTAATGACTTGACTGATAATCAACTCGAAATCAGATAAATCATTTCTTCGGGTAAAAACAAGCCTTTCGTGGTCATCGTCTCTTCCTCAACCTCGAAACATAACAAAAAAAATTGACGACCTGCCCACTAAACTATATACAATATATTTTACTTCTGTTACAAAATTCAGATTGGACTAGTGAATCCAATCGAAAAACAGGTGAACTGGCTGTCAATAGACTCAATACAGTAGGAACCTATAAATTATATCACACAACAGTACCGGTTAGGAGCTATTCGATTTTCTCAATAAACACCAATGACCAAATTTTATTTAAAAACATAAAAAGGAACAATCTCTGGTTAAATGCTCAAGAGATATAAGACTTTTAACAGTCAACCCGAATTAAACTGCCAGTTCAAAGGCCAGGTTATCGATTAAACACATCACCCAAGTGACCCACCTCGGGGTGGGGGGGTGCATTACAGTTAAATTTCTAACTACAAGATAAAACAGGGAAGAACGATTGAATCAACAAGCAAAAAATATGACGAAAGAGCCCGCATTCACTAGAACTGAAGAACATTAATTATACATTTTCATCCCAAACATTATGAAGGGCACAAAAAACAATCAATCATGTAATCTAAAGCTGGAAAAAGGTTATNCCCGCATTCACTAGAACTGAAGAACATTAATTATACATTTTCATCCCAAACATTATGAAGGGCACAAAAAACAATCAATCATGTAATCTAAAGCTGGAAAAAGGTTATCCTAATACTGATAAATAACCAAAGCCCATTTCGCACACACTTGACAAATGGAATGAACCTTCAACCTCGTAATATCAAGGCAGGACTCCCCTCATTTTTTCGCTCTAACTTCCAGGAATCGTTTAGCCAATACAACTGCCAATTCTGTTATCATAGAAGCATTTCTTTCTATCATCGCATCCGCTGTCTCTTTGCCAATCGCATCCTCTCTCTCCTTTCCTCTTCTTCTATAAGGCGAAGTTGTTCTTCGTCCTCTTTCCTCGCAATTTGTGCACTGAATAACAAAAAAAAGTCAACCGTGAGCATCCTCCACAAGATGAGACAAAAGTTTTTAACAGAAAACATGAGGGCTAATTTTCTTATGTGCTACTGCTATCCAAGCAAAATTCAAAAGTAACATGACATATCAATTCAAATATTCGCTCGAAGTGCGACTGAATCTATCAAATCGAAAGCATTTTGTCATTGCAAAATTTGTCATAAACAAATGGATCATCAAAATGCCGAAGAGCAAACTGCTTCTAGGCTGTCCATGTTGCCAACTAGAAATTATGTTCACAGAAGCATGCGGTTATTGAGTGAACAGCGTAATAATGGTGATTTTGATGTGATGATAGAAATAAAATATATAAATACAACAGGCTAAATTTCCTTGACATGTGGTAATACCAACACTAATAAGCCAAATACAAGAGTCGAGCCCAAAGAGCATGGCCTATTACCCAGAGATGAAAAGAAAATTTCAGGGACTAACCATCGACCCATTTAATATAAAACAAGAAGCATATACACAAACCAAAGGTAAAAAGCATGCAATATCAATAATAACATATCTATTTACCTGCGTCTCTCCTCCGCCAAGATATCGTCAAAATTAGCCTCCATGTCACTGTCATCGTCGTCATCTCGATACTTTTTAGGATTATACCTGTAAAAGGTCTGACAATGCTCAAATGCAAGCCGTATAAATTGGAACAAATTGAAGTACTGAACATACTTCAGTCATTAAGGAAGGATACAGAGGGAATCGAAAATAATTTGCAAGAGAAAAAAAAAATCATAATTACCCGAACATTTTTCTGATCATACTTATAGCCTGCACATCATCGTCATCATCATTCATATGTTTTCTCTTTGGGCGTTCATCAGCCAAAGTACCACGAGCTGAGGATTTAGGTGGTAGTGGCTTTGCCTGCCAAATTGTAGGACAAAACCAGGTTATATTGTACAGCATTCCATCTAAATCGTAGCAACTTGCATGATCACATACCACAAATCACCCATTTACCAAATTAAAAGTTGGCCATACCTGAGGTCTAGAGGATGACATAGGCTGTCTCGGTATGACCTTCGCCTTGATAGTTTCTTGAGACTCTTTCCTTTGTACCAATGGTTTCTTTTGAACAGAAGATTGCGAGTGCGAAGGGGTTGATTTATGCAACTTAGGTTGAAAGGATGAAGGGGTTGATTTACGCTCACCAGGCAAGGAACTCTTTGCAATTGGTGCTGTAACCTTCTTCCCCGTGGTGGCTGCTGGATTTCTAGATGGTACATCTTTCATCCCCACAGGCCGACCAGGCCCACTTCCATTATCCATACCAAGCTTTTGCTTTAATCCCATTGACAACTTGCTGGATGGAGCCAATTTATCAGACCCAACTTTAGGTCTTGGTTGGCCACCTGCAGGCATTGGTTTCCTCTCAGGATGATTACTTAAGGCTTTTTTGCCACTATCTTTCACTGGCTGTTTTCTACTAGGTGGTAATTGAACTGATCGCGCCTCTTCAAGAGCATCAAAAAACCTGTGTAAGTTTTCTTGAGAGAAAAAGTGTGCAATGGGTTCTTGCACCAAATATTCAGATATCGTAATGGAGTTGGAGTGGACACAAACCTGAACTCGGGGCAGATGCATTTCTAGGTGGAGGATTTTTGGAGGGAGCTGGAACCTCAGCATCATCGGATAGCAAAAAAGAATAGTCCCTTGTATTTTTAAGCATTTCAACTTTTGATTTTGCCTGCATTTAACAAATAACCATACATTATAGGAAGGCAAGGAAGGTAAAAGGACGAGAAATCCCTTTCTTTTGGAAAAGAAGAAGCACGTCATATTAGCTGCTGCATACTTGATCCAGTAAACAGAAAAAATTTAAAATCACCCCCAAAATAAAGCAATGACTACAGTGATTACCCCATTTGTAACTCTTGGCGGATGGCCAGCTCCAGGTTTTGATCCCATGGTGGCTGAGGAGCTCTTGTAGGCCCGCATGGAATGGTTGTGTTTAGAAACCTTTGCTGCCAAAATTGGGTTCTCCAACAAGGACTTGCTTTCTTGAATCACTCTCGGAGCAATAACTGGCTGAGAAGGCCCAAAAAACGAACCATAGCTGCAACACATCAATAATCAAATCATTAATACAAAATAATTTTGAGCAATGCTTACATGTATAGCATAGACATATATATAGAGTGTTTGGTGGGGATTAAAATTAGATTTTTAGTAGATTGTGATAGGAGTTTTTAAAATATGTGGTTGAAAAGCTATGGAACCCATGAAAGATGTAGTTAATATTGATTATTTGACTTTGACTTGATTTTAATCTATACCAAACATGGCCATAATTTATCAATAGCAGCCTTCATTTGACCAAAATACAATAAAGGTCCCAATTGCAGAACTGTTCGAAGACAATGACATTTGATATAAAAACCAGATGTTTCATCGAAATCATAAACAATTTAACACAGCTGAAAATTTGATAATTTGAAGTGCCCACAGCTTATCAAATTTAAACCAATACCTATTACAGGGAGTAATGGCACATTAAATGCATAAACAAGTTACAACAGCTGAAAGTCACGAATTTCACAAAATGCAAAGACTATAGACTGTTTTTCATTAACTGGAACAGGAACAATGAGTAACAAAACATCTTGTCAAACTCAAGGGGAAAAAAAACTGCTTCAATGATTCCACTGGGCACTCGTTACTCACAAGTACAGAGTCTCCGAAATTTACTACAAGCAAATGAAACTCACTTGTCCTTATGCACTGTACTATTTTTGTCACGGGAACTAGGATTAGCAGTCCCTGATTCCTTCTTCATCTTCTTTCTGTATGCCTCTTTTAACCGTTGCCTCAGTGCAAGATATTCCAATGACTCCTGTGTGGGTTGGTGGGTTTCCTCCTCTTCGCACTCCTCCTCCCCACCACCTGCTTCCTCGTACTCCTCACCTTCCTCTTCATACTCATCCAAACCTTCGTATTCCTGCAATAGAAGAGTAGTGATCAATAAACACACAATGTATTAAAAACCCCTAAAAGTATAAGAATAGTGGTGCAGTATGTGCATACATCTGTATCGTATCCCCGCATTGCCATAGTGAATTACCAGATACCAAAGGAACCTATTTGGATGCTGGCTCCTCGTGAACAAAGAAATATCAACCTGATCACCAAAAATAAAAGTGATCTTTCATAAATATATAAAAAAGAAACTCATAGATTTATCAACATATCTGCACCCGATAACTAGAGGCACATATAGAAGTTTCACAAAAAGCATTTTAAAAAACCATGTCCTGATAGAGTAAACGCCAGGTAATAAAAAGTAATTGCAAAAGTAAGGACAATTCACATGATCATTCAAATTACAGTATTTAGCCCATTAAACTATCATTTTTCTCCTATTTATGGTTTCTTCAGAAATTGATACAAACAAATACAGGATCTGCACCTAATACCAAAAAAGAAAAGAAAAAAAAAATCTTCCTAGTCTAATTGAGAAGAGGATCGAGCTCACACACGAATTGAGACAAAACAAATAATAACTCTCATGAATCCAGTTCAATAAAATTTAAATCAGAAACAAAAAATTTAATTAACATCGTTAATGCCCCAAATCTTCTGGTCTTCGCCGAATAGAGGAATCGTCAGAAACAGAGGTGGAGCCACCTGGGGTCTAGTGGGGGCAACTGCACCCACTGGATTTTAGTCCTGGGTATTTCACCAATTGACAACCATAAACAACCCCATCAATAATTTTTAAAGAGAAATATTGTTGAAAAAATCACTGTT
>CAIGRR010507616.1:0-11761 GCA_903798365.1 Fraxinus sp. 1973-6204
ATAATTTAGTGGGTAGATAAAGCAAAAATTTTGAAAAAACAATGATATGAAAAAATTAATCTTTAACTAAAGATTTTGATATACAATTGAAACTTGTGATAGCAACACTGATATAAATGTCATCAATGATTTTGGTGGACATGAGACGCTATCACTTTTAAAAGAACCTTTTCTTTGCAGATCATAGCCTTGAGTCTTGGTGTGGATGTATAAGATATAAAGAGTGATGGCCGTCCTGGCCCTAAGTGGATAGATTTAGAATGATATATTTTACTTGATTTTATTTTTATCTATTTAAGTAAATTTACTTCAGATTAAAAATGTAATATAACCTTTTTTCAAAAGGTGGATAAATATATAAAAATCGTGGATGGAAATAACTGTTCCCTTTAGCATATCCAAAATATTTCTCGAGTTAATTTCTTTTAGGGAGAATAAAAGCTGCGATCCCTAGCCTTTCAGATCTTAGCAGGAATTATCCAAACCTTTCATTTTGACAGTTGAGGTCCAAAACCTTTTATTTTAAATGCACCTAGAGGACAAATACCACAAAATTAAAAGGTGACGTATTTTGACCAGTTAAATGAAGGGTAGAATTGTAACTTTACGTTTTTTTCAAATTCATTTTTTTATTTGAAAAAACACAGAGTTACAATTTTACCCTTAATTAGTCAAAATGGGTCAATTTTTAATTTTGTGGAATTTGTCCTCCACATAATAAAAGATTTGGGACCTCATATGCTATTCTCCCTTTCTTTTAATAGCAAAACTTCGGATGATAAACATTTTGAGACCTTCAAAGATTGAGGTCCCACGTTGAATTTGTATAAAGCACACAGGATTATAATCTTCAGCAGAATCCTTCACAGAGTCGACAAAGATTTTTCCATCATTCAATTCATGCCAATGAAGTAACACCACATGCCTACACTTCCATAATGCATGTTTGACTAAGTTTATAAGTAAGTAATAATTATTTTTCTTTCAAGTAAAAAAAAGCTACTTTTTCTGAATCAGTAAAACCTGGAGTAAATTCACTGTGGATAACTTAACCAATGATCACTCAATTTGATTTTATTTTATCATGATCACTCAATTTTATATTTAGTGTCACCATAGCCACCCAACTTGATTTTATTTCACTTAGGTCATCCAATTTTATATAACGTTTCATTATGACCACTCAATTTCCATATAACATTACATTGGCCACTCAACTTCTTTTTACGATTTTCATTAATTTTAAAATGGGTAAAACGATAACTTTACATTATATATAAAAAAATAAATTAAAAAAATTAAAATAAAAACTTATTTTTGAAAAGAAAAAAGCTACTTAGAAAAATAAATTAAAATAATTTTTTTAAAAAAAGTTACTTAGTAAAATAAAATAAAAAGTTATTTTAAAATAAACGTGTTTTTTCAAAATAAGTTTTTATTTTAGATTTTTTAAAAATTATTTTATATATATAATGCAAAATTATTGTTTTACCCCTTTTAAAATTAATAATGAAAATGATAAAAAGAAGTTGGGTGATGATGGTGAAATGTAATATCAAGCCATAGTGAAATCTTATCAAATTGGATGGTCTTGATGAAACAAAATTAAATTGAGTGACCATGATGACAATAAGTATAAAGTTTGGTGGCCAGAACTGAATTTAACCCGTAAAATACTAAAATCTTCAATAATATCTCATACAAACTACTTTTTGTCTCATTGAGCTCCTGTTTGAAACCCATTTTGAGGAAGAGAAAATTTTTTGAACAGTGATTGATGTGAGAATGTGTGGTGAAAAAGTGATGAAAAGTTTTTGATTTGTGTGTAATATTATTTTATTTGGAAAATGTGTAGTTGAAATGAAAAATGAGAATGAGAATGAGAATGAGAAATTAATGGGCGTGAAACGGGGGCTAAATCTCTGAAATCTTTTCCAGGAAATTATTCTTTCTTACTCAGACATATAAAGATAAAGATATTCGACCCTTTTCCCCTTGTGTTTCAAGATTCAGAAAATTTTGCGGTTGCTCAGCTGGGCACGTAAGCTGTTTTTGAAGATTCTTGTAATCTTTTGTACTGTGCAATATGTGTTCAATTAAATTACTGTTACCTTGGCTTTTCTTGATTTTATGGTTGGATTACTCTAGTTTGATTTTGATGGATGTTGATATAGTTCTGTTTGTGTATTTGACAAGAGATTCCGAGTAATTGGAGTTTGGAAGTTTAATAATTTTGGGCATGGTTTCTTCCGTGGATGAGATCTAATTAAACTACAATTACGAATGCCTAAAGTGAGAACATGAAAATCTTAACTGGATTATCTAAAAGGTTATTCTTTTTGTCAGTTTACCTACGACGTGGTATTAAATCGATCACATTTACCCTCAACTTTCATTGCTGTCGAAAATTCAGCAGTAATATGGCAAATGGTATAGTTCTCCTGTGAATGTTGTTTGCAGAATAAGAATAAAAATTGACACAGGTACTTATCACCTGCAACTAAAAAAACCAGTCGAGGAAGAACTTCAATGACGAACTAGTTATTTCTTTGTTGAATGTGTAAGTTCAACGATGACGAATTTGTTGTTTATTTATGAATCTGGATGATCAAATTGTCGGTCTTGATGATTTTAGCAGCATAAACTTCCATTCTTATAACTAAATGACATCGAAAAAGTCTTTAGGAAGTTGTCTTTGACTATCAAAAATTGACAATGAGATATTCTCTCTAGTAAAAATGATTTATTAATGCTTAATTTATTTCCATCACTATTTTAGTGTTTGTTCCATATGTTGAATAGAATGGAATCATTTGCACATCAGTTTATTCTAAACTTCTTTTCACTCATTGAAATACATTGCCCCACTTTAGAGTTCTAGACCTCGAGCAATTGAATAAGTAAATACTGCTGTATGCCTGTATCTAAGTAGTTTTTTTCCACCCTTTCTCCATTTCCCATATTTTCAGATCTTTTTATTAATGTTTTAGTTTAAATGGTTCTCTGAAATTTTCTGTTTCTTGATTTCAGTTTGAGATGGGTATATATCTCAGTACTCCTAAAACAGATAAATTTTCTGAAGAAGGTGAGAGCTCTAGGCTTAGTTATGGTCTATCATCCATGCAAGGGTGGCGTTCTACAATGGAAGATGCTGTAAGCAATTAAGAATATGATATGCTTATACTATCTGTTTATGTGATAATATGCAAGCTTTTAACCAACTACAAAAATACATCAGTGATAATATGTAAGCTTATTTGGTAGTGTTTATAAGCTGTGGGTCCTATGAAGTGTGTAGACTATAAGTGGGTAGTAAGTTGTGGGTCCTACGAAATGTGTGGGATAAAAATATGTTTGACAAGCTCAAATTAAAATTTAAGCTTTACTAAACATGCTCATAATTTTAAGGTCCGGTGCAGTGGTGGATTCTTATTGACTACATTCCTGATTTCTGGCATACCATCTGATCTAGTTGGTGCTTTCTGCTGATTAGAAAATAATCTATAATTGGTAATACGCTTGCATATGGAGTTAATTTAGGTTGGGAAACCCATACACTGTTGTGCTGATTGGGAAAGAATTAATAGTTTGATAATGTGAAATTGTGAACAATGAGCCAGATTCCATAAAGACTATAGTTTAATAAACTAAAACATGGTGTACATCGAAGTCAGGGTTATATTCTGATATATTGTGTCATGTTAACACATTATCATTGCATAACTTCTATATGGTTGTTTTTTGTTATAGAAATATGTTAAGTGATTGTTATGTGCTATACCATCATCGGCAGTTTAATTATTATATTTTGACTTGGGGATTTAGTGCTTTAATGTATCATATAAGTTTTCACTGACTGATCTTTATATTTTTCCTTTAGCACGCTGCAATTCTTGACTTGGATGAATCCACTTCATTTTTTGGTGTTTATGATGGTCATGGAGGTAAGTCCATTGTTTCTGCTGTCGATAATTTGCATGTTTCCTTTACCATGGCCTCAGAAGATCCTCAGCATATGGAATATATTTTTCGTCCTAAAAATATGAGCTTGTGAAAGATAAATAACCTGTTGCTTGTATGGATTTGCATTTTACACGTATATAATTTGAAGATATTCTTAGTTTGGAACGGAATAATGGATTACTTTGACTGAAGTGTCAGTCACCTGTTCTGTTATTTTTGAATGAACTTTTCTAAGAAATAACCTGCTGAAAAACAGTGTTTCCTCGTGTACCATCACTTTTAAGTCCTTATAAAGATCCTGCTGTTCTCTTATTAATTTTTCATCAATGTGGATGATTTGGTCATGTGAAAGTTTTCTAGGGTGATACTCCTTGCATTTCATGTAAACTGTTAATGTACATGTGTTGTACTACCTTGGCACACATGAATAGATACCAACTCATCAGAAAGGAAACATATTGGCTTCTTACATTACCACTGAGCATGGGAACAGCACTCTAAACAGAGGATGAGGGAAGGTCTGACTGAAATTGATAGGCTTCCTTGAGAATCATATGCATAATATACCATATACCTTTGACTGTAGCTAATTCTTTTGTGACTACGGTGTCGGATGCAACATGAAATGGACCGAGTTGGTCATGAGAATTAATTAAGCACTTGTTCAAGCAGCATGATCCTATGTCCGTAACTTGCTCGTTATGGCATGGTTTAAAAACAAGAAAATAACTATTCATTTAATCCACCTTGAACTTCTGAATTCAAGTTGCCAAGTCATATTTAGCGCTTGTGTTGTGGATTGTTTTGAGTTTTCAATGATTTTGATTTAGTTTGCTCTGGTCCGGTCTTATTATGGCTTGGTTTGGTGCTTTCTGAATCCTGTTACATTGTTCAACTATTGGGTGGATAAACTCTATAAACTAAAAGCAACGGGAATAAATTTTGATATCAGTCTATCATGCGTCATTACTGGTCTTGTTTCATGATCATTGTTTTCATTTTCTTCTTCATCATACAACACTGACTGGAATGATTAGATGGCTAATGATAGTAAGATCATCTTGAGTAACTGGTTGACATTTATCAAGGAAACAGTTACAGTTATCTTTTTCGTTTGTATTATAGTATAGAACATATCGAGATTTCCCCCAAAAGCTAGATTTTAGTTATCAGATTTCTGAATGGGATTCTTTGCTTGTGTTGATTTGGCCGATAAATAAAAAAAGGGGGTTGAAGAATATAATGGCATCAAGTGGTTGGTAGTATGTTATCCGTGTTCCATGCCGTTGCATTTGAGCAATAGGGTTGAGATGATCCCGGATTTTGATCAACAGAGCAGGATATAGAGTTGAGCCAACTTTTCTTCTATTTCTATTGGAATCAAGTGACAGGTCAAGATGATCTTGAAATATGATCAATGGTATGCCAACTTTTCTTGTATTTTTATTGCATTCAAGTGAGAGGGCCAAGATGATCTTGGACTATAATCAACAGGGAAAGAAAGTGTTGCCGAAATACATTTGGAATAGGTTGTGCACTTGATAAGATTTCCTTTTGTATTGTTTTAATCTGGTTGTTTTACGTGATTATTCGGACATTATGACTTCTTTCTTATTTCAATTTTAATTCTTTTTATCTTCTTATCCTTCCTTTTTTATTTGACTCGCTTGCATTGTTGGGATTGAAATTCCCTCGAATTTGGTGATTAATTATTGTACAAGTTCTGCTGAGTCCTGCTTGTTATTGGACAAAAGTTGTCATTAAGAGCTTTATACTCGTTCTCTTGATGCTATTGAAAAAGTATAGCCTTCTGTGCATAACCCTTAATATGGGGCATATGTACACCTCCCAGGGTCGAATTTTCTTGAATGAGAGTTAAATCTTGATTTGACAATAACTGTCTTGCTGGTTCTCTTGTCAATATAATCTAATATTGCAGGTAAGGTGGTTTCCAAATTCTGTGCTAAATATCTTCATCAGCAAGTACTCAAGCACGAAGCATATTTGGCCGGGGATATAGGGACGTCAGTTCAGAAAGCCTTTTTCAGGTCTGAAACTCTTGTTGTTCTTGAATTTCTTGGATTAATGTAGTTGAACACAAGTTTATGTATTTAAAACTATTTTCCAAGTTATTTTTTAATTATTTATCTTTTGTTAATTGGTTTGTGGATCTGAAGAAATGACAAAGTGGGAGGATCTGACGAAATGACAAAATGGGATTAATGGAGTTGACCCCAAGTTCAACCTTAACAAGACTTGGCTTGTTGCTATGTCCATTTCAGATTATTGTATACTTCCTACCACACTGTTTCCGAAAATCTATTGTTCATGTAGGATGGATGAGATGATGCGTGGACAGAGAGGATGGAGAGAATTGGCTGTTCTAGGAGATAAAATAGACAAGTTTAGTGGTATGATAGAGGGTTTGATATGGTCTCCACGAAGCGGCAACAAAAGTGACCAAGTTGATGATTGGGCTTTTGAGGAGGTGTTTTACACTGTTACTTGCATCAATTAGATACTTGATATTGAACACCTAATCTAAAAGTTTAAGTTGTCTTTGCTATTAGTTTGGAGCTTGATATGTATTGTTGGTACAGGGTCCGCACTCTGATTTTTCCGGACCAACTTCTGGGAGCACTGCTTGTGTTGCGATCATTAGGGGTAACCAACTTGTCGTCGCAAATGCTGGCGATTCCCGGTGTATAATTTCTAGGAATGGTCAGGTACTGTGCAACATAAAAGAATTCTTTGTATTATTTTCTATATAGATGGTTTAGTGGAAGGTATATGTGCTCTTAAATGGACGTTTTGTTGAAGCTAACTTCTCTTTCTTATCTCAACGGTACTAAAATTTTTTATAAGTGCAACACCTGTGCACTTGGAAATTTGGTTCTTTTTTTCTCTTTTTAATATAAAGATCTTGAGACAAATGAATTGTGAGTATTTGTATTAATCTTTCTCATTTAGGCATACAACCTTTCAAGAGACCACAAACCCGATCTCGAGGCTGAGAGAGAGAGGATTTCAAAAGCTGGTGGTTTTATTATCGCGGGACGTGTCAACGGCAGTCTAAATCTTGCAAGAGCAATAGGTTATGTACCAATTTGCTTATGCAGTGTTTTTAATAAGTTTATTTGGATAGTGCATGTTTGATACGCAATATTGGACAAGTCTAGACACTATAATGAGCAAGATTTTCTGATCTTTTTCTTGCTTAGTACTATCTCGTGCCGTCCAATTTTCCATACTAAATAAATATGCTCTTCATGCGTGCTTAGACTAGAGGCAAAGACACGGTAGAAGCAAATGTTGTTTCTGATTATCGATAAGTTCTTAAATTTGTTTCAGGTGACATGGAATTCAAGCAGAACAAGTTTTTACCTGCTGAAAAGCAAATTTTAACGGCCAATCCAGATATAAATATTGTATGTATCTTCTTTTTTTTCTTAAGTGTGACTGGATAATTATTTTCTTTGGACCTCGTCTGTGTTTCAATTACATAAATATGGAGTTTATGCAGTCACCTGAAAGAACCTTGTTTACACTGTTTTGGTTGGCTATGAGAACCTCATATTTTAAGTTATTTTACAGTTGCCTAGAAATGTTATACGATAAAAATGGAACATAATTTTTTGGAAAAATATTTCATTCTTACATTGTCTTTGTTATTTAATATTCATTGTAACAACCCAACCTCTAAACTCAAACTGTTATATCATATGTGTCCACTTTGAAAGAGCATCTGCTATCTTACACCACACGGCTTCCTATCGCGTCCCCTAAGATCTGAACCCAGACTTCTACCTTATGAAAGACGTAAATTAAATCTTGATGCCAGTCTAGAGGCCTAGGTCGTTGCACTCATGACCTCTAAAATATGAAATTATATTAGGATAAAGAATTAAAAGAGAGATCATGGTATCCTATTTATTTGACATGTAAAACTGTTTCTAGAAAACCAATTTCATTTCGAAAAATTTGGATATTATATGATTACTAGGTTAGTTAATATGAGAGTGTTTGAAGGAGTGTTATCGCGTCTTGCTCTTAATAACAGTACTGTTGATTTTTTTCCGTTCTGATTCACTATCCAGGTTGAACTTTGCGATGATGACGAGTTCATTGTACTTGCCTGTGATGGCATTTGGTATGCATTCTATACTCCTCTTTTTTCCGATTTATTATATTAAGAATGTGCAACAATTGTTTTAGGCAACGCCGAAATGATTGCAGGAGAAAATTTCATACTTCAGCCCAAATTCAAGTTGGGACGACTTTGTGCTGAATTTGTTAATCACGCATTATGTGACATTACATATTTTTCATCTCAATACGAGATTTCATGTCTAATTAATCTGGTTTCTCTTTTTCAAAATGCTTCCCAGGGATTGCATGTCAGGCCAGCAACTCGTAGATTTTATACGTGAGCAGTTGAAATCTGTAAGTCCTTAGATACTACTTGAGCTGTGCACTATTGAGACCTTTACTGGGATCACACAGTTTAGTATTTACCAAATTTAGATTAGATACAGTGAACGATTTGAAGCTGCCTTCGTGACTCTAGCACCATATGAAACCATCTAATCACTCCGGTTATTCATTCAAATCTTCGTAGGTACATCACTACTTACAATTAAACTTAGTTATTTAGTAATATTAAGACCAAAACTTAGTTCATTACAAATAATGATCTTTGGAATTGGAACCTATATCGGCAGAAAAAGTTAGAGCGGCAAAGGTAGACCAAAACTAACACATCCTGTGCAACTGTTAAGAATCTATCGCTTTTGAGTTTTTTAAGGATTCATGTAGCCGGCCCCAATTTAGTCACCAGATATTATCAAATAATTATATAATTACCAAGTCCCTTGCTCAACCTCGATCTTGTTTGATTATTTGCTGCTTTTGCAAGGGTTAAACACGAGACATTTTTATCTTGTCTTTTATAGATGTCTATTATTTCTCGTTCTATCTCGAGGAGAAAATTTAGTCTGGCAAGGTTGATTAATCAGTTTGGTATCTTTAATTTTCATATGCAGGAGACTAAGCTTTCTATAGTCTGCGAAAAAGTACTTGATAGGTGTTTAGCGCCATCTACTGCTGGAGGTGAGGGCTGCGATAACATGACGATGATCTTGGTGCAATTTAAGAAGCTGGCACCGGCATGTACTTCAACAGATGATAAATCCTTGTTGTCTGAGAAAGTGCAAACCGAGTCAAAACCAACATCTGCAGATACATCTGCAGACGAGAAGTCCTTGTTGGCTGAGGAAGTGCAAACCGATTCGAAACTTACAGCGGCAGGTATATCTGTAGATGAGAAATCCATGTCGTCTGAGAAAGTGCAAACCACGTCGAAACCAATAGAAACCGAATAATAATGGCTGCAGACTTGTTCATAACATCTGATATTTCTACTTGGATCTGCATTTGTACACAAATTTGCTGGAGCTGAAAGGATCAAACATGAGGATTTGCCTTTCGTATTTTCTTTACCCTTTTACAGTTTCTGTACCATATGCTAGCATTGAAGAAAATGTATAGATCATTCAACTACAGGTTTTGAACATCCTTGATAACTGTCTTAAAATGTCTTTGTGGTGGATGAAAAGTTTCGTTAAGGCATCCTATTTTCATATCTTTTTGGTTTGTTCAGTAAAGTGAGCCTTGGAGCAATAGACGGTACAAAATAGTATTAAAGAAGAGAAAAAAATTTTATACAAATATTTTGTATTAAAATGATAATATTTATTACTAGTCTAGGTGACATGAATCTCCTCGTTCATTGTTTAATAAAAGAGTATTGTATTGAACAATGGACGAAGGAGCTCATAGCCACCTAAATTGGTGTTGAGCACAGTTGATGAATGCATTACCCTTTCTATTATATTATCTAGTCGGGTACATCTAAAAATTTTGATTTGAACAAGGAGAATGAAGAGATGAGAGTAAAATCTCGACCTGTAAAGATTATGTTTTCATTATTTCTTACGATGAAAGATGGAGTTGTTCCATTTCTTCACGTTCACTGTCCTCTTTGGCCCTTTAAATTAGCTTATATAAATTTCTGTTGACGTCCATTTTTCTCTCTGATTTTATACGAACTTTATGCATCAAAAATAATTAAATATACTGGTATAGAAGATTGATTGTTTCAGTATGACGAACCCGAGATAAAACAATACCAATTTATGTAGAATAATAACTAAAAACACTGCCAGAAGATTGTAGTAACACTATATGAAATACAATATTTTAACATCTTTTTCTCGTCTAATACTATCTATTTTTGTCTAATTCATTTTTTATCAAACATGCCATTATTCGTATCCATCCAATGCTATCAAAATCTTTGAAGTAGCATTTGGTACACAGTACGGAAATAGACAGAAACCAAATGAATACCAGAATAGGATGCCATCAACCTAGGATATCATATCTCGTGTTTGAACTAATGAAGGAAGAAATCAGATTTTCAATTTCAATTTTTACGTCTTTTGGTGACAGAAACGGAGAATTGTAATAAATGAGAATCTGCAGTTAAGTGACCATGAGAGGCAACAGGGACATGGACTGGTAGCAGCTGCCATCGGTGAATGGAAGGCTGTGTCAATATGTGCATGATGTTTAGAATTGCAGTGCATGTTCATTGGATGAATTGATGGTTTTCAAGGATGGGGAAGGAAGAAGACAATGAAACACCTCACCAATTCTATACATGTTCGAACGTTATTTTGATAGGGTCCAATCCCAAGAGTTCGGTGACAGGCAAACCCATGTGGTCAGGGAAAGGGTAGACAAACAACATAAAACTTTGTCAATCTTGTGACACAAATCAACTATCAAATTTGGGAATGGAAATGCACTAAAGAAATACGATTACATTCCAACACAATTGCCACATATCAAATGTCATCTCCATGAATTACAAAATGTACGATAAAATCAAACAAAGAAAGTGTTTATGCTAGAAAAGGTAAAAACACATCAAGAGGCACCAAAAAGTCACAAAACTCAATAGAAGTCGAAAATGCAATCACATTTTCAAAGCAAGCATATTTACAACCGAAATAGACATTTTCACATATACACCTTGAGAAATTGACAGATAAAGGACTAGAGTCATGATTGTCGATTGATAACCATATATAGAATATACTTATTGATTTAGACAAGGACTTCTCCGAAACTTATGTATATTAGCCCATCTGCTACATATCTCTCAAGTTTACACTTGTGTAGCATAAGAGGTTTGGCAAGGAAAAAACCAAACAAAAATCCAAAGTGTCTGCTTTTCGGTTCTTGTCCTATATACAACGAGCTAAATTTTGATTATCAAGATTTTTATTAAATTAAGAGAACATTGGTATAAAAGATTGAGTTGAATCAGAAATTTATAAGAAAAATGGCGACCAACAATTAACTAAGTCTAGCAAATAAACACTACTGAGTTCTTTATCTGGAAAAATATACGGATATTAGACCTGCAGAGTGAACTGATCATGCCGTGAGATCTTCCTCTTTTCGACTGCTTTACTGCGAAGTAAGCCATTCTTCGGCTCATTGGCAAATCTCAGTTCCCTCTCAAGAACTTGGTGTTGTCCTCCATCCTCCTCACTTTTCTGTAACATTGTATAAAAAGGAGGTTTTTATTAAAGATAATCAATTTGGGCTTAATGTTAACTACAAATTTGTTTATCTGCATTTGTTAAAACAATTTGATTACCATGTGTGAATTTGAGACCAGAACCGAGTCTGACTTTCCAGGTGCAGCTTCATAGACACTAAGATTTCT
>CAIGRR010507712.1:0-11046 GCA_903798365.1 Fraxinus sp. 1973-6204
TATTTTTGAAGTGTTCTGAAGTTGAATCTCACTAGCAGCTGGGCAAGGTATATATAGCCAACAATGTATTGGGATCTTCCTAAGTTGTGATAAGAACTAACTTGCTAATTTTATTTTTCTGACTTGATGATGAACACCCTACGAATCTCCTATTAGTATTCATGGACTCGTGTCCATATACTGGTACATATAAAGCACACATATATGAGCCACATTCTCATTTTAATTCTTCTACTCATTTTCAACCACATATTCTTCAATAAAATAATATTTTCAATTACATCAATAACTTTTCTTTCTTTTTCAACCACATATTCACCATCACATCACAAAAAAAATGCATTCTCTCCTAAAAAAAAAGTGCATCAAACACACTCATATATGTAGCAAATTAAATTCTTATTTAGAGAGAACGAGCATTGAGTAGATTAAAAAAGACAGAATGTACAAATTTACCAAGTTATTATGAGGACAAGATTATAAAGAGAAACATTGCAAAACTTGAACCATGAAAGAAGGTTCTGACTTGGATAAATGAGAAGCATGTAAGTAGTCAGAGCCTAGAGCGCCCCCCCCCCCCCCGGGGGGTGGGGGGGACTTGGAGTAAACAATAAACATACTTAAGAATTGGTTTTACTGAACATAAAATCTATTTCACAGGGCTCCAAGTAAATTCCTATTGGAAGACTGGTAACCTAGGTCTTAGACAATCTATCCAAGTTCTACCAAAAGATTGTTTTACAGTGCAAATATTCATGTTAGGTTAAGGTCAAAGGTTTTACTTAAGAATAAGTGCCTTTATAAGGAAGTTAGTCTGCTCAGAAGTGAAACAAAGAACTTTTGTATGGAAATTAATCCCCAACTTACTACTAAAATAAGCTTAAGCTACGAGAAAAAAAGTAAAATATTTATACATAAAAAAATAGATAGTCACAAGTAATTATAAGTAACTTTTAATCATCAGTTGAGCGGGTTGTCAAAATTAGGTTTTTCAAGATAAAATTTTAAAAAAATTATGTCCATCACACCTGAAAATATAAAATGCTCAACACATTACAATTTAAAGAAATCTAAACAATCACTCCTTCCTTCAAGGCTTTACATTGGATATGTTACAATTTTGACCTACTTTTCTAATATTTTAATATTTCTTTTTTTTGCAACCTTGGGAACTCCTAAATCAGTGCTGAACCTGATCGCCATATAAAAGCAATGTCCAATTCCAAGAATTCTGATACAGGCATGCTAGATCCCACTTGATCAAAAGTCCATTTTCATTATTTATCAACAGTGGAGGGTGAGTTCCATAATCATGGCTTGCTCTCTCACACACATACACACACACTGAGAGAGAGAGAGAGAGAGAGAGAGACCAGCCGGGCAGATTTCAGGCAGAGAACCTAGGCTGCCTAGCCTATTTCTGCTCATATGAATGTATAGAGAGATACAGAACCTAGGCTGCCTAGCCTATTTCTGCATATCATGACAAATGAATATAGAGAGAGAGAGATATAGAGAGGGAGATAGTCAAGGCAGTCAGAGACTGGTCAGGTGGACATAAGTGTGTAGTTTATTCGAGCTGTCTTATAGCCTATAGATTTGTTCTGGTGTCTACTTATATATCCCTAGTATCTATACTGTACTGTACTGACAACTTCCTCTTAAAAGTTGCAATATAGGTTAAGAGAGATAAGGTTCAGATGTACACTAAAGTACAAATCTTTACTTCATAGATATCTCTCTGTATGAAGAAATAAATTAAAAGGGTTACCCGAAAGCATACAAACAAAAGTTTTGTCCAATCGTCTTTAATTATAAGCGTGACCAAGAAAAGGAAAAATGAAAGTACAATCTGATGAAAGCGAAATGAGTATTTTTCTGCCGCTGGGATTTTAAGTTTCTTGTAAGATATAAGCTACTTTTTTTTTTTTTGGATGCTGAGATCCCCTCTTATAGAGCAGTGTCAAGTTAAAGGGTTGGGTCTTTATCAATAGTTTCAGAGTCTAGTGTTATCGAAGCATAAAGCATCCAAAATATATGGAAAGAAAGATTTGGAAAGTCAAGTCAAAAAGTAGAAAATGAATTTTTAGAGCTAAAAGGGATATAATAAAAGGGAAAAGAAGATTCAAAGAACCAAAAGAACCCTTTTCTATGTTAAACAGTATCTGAGACCCATTTTTCTTAAAAATGAGTTTTGTAATAAAAGTAATAGTGATTTTTTTATTTATTTTTTAAGAATATGGGGCTAAAAATTAGAAAAAAGATTTAAATTTACGTGCAAAATTATCTTATTCCAAGAACATGTAATCAAGAATGAGCTCGAATGAATTGGGGGAAAAAATAATTTGTTTGAGAATAAGGGTCAACAGTAATAAGATCTGATAACTATGTTCAAGAAAAGGAAGCACAAAAAGGGACAATTCTTTATGTTCAATCAAACATAATTACTTAACTTACACAGATGCATGTATATATAAACAGAAAATGAAGTGGGATGGGTAACATGGGGTTGGTGGGGTGAACCTGAAAGAGGTTGAAGAGAGCTTGGGCTGCAGCCAGGCGGCCAATAGAGCTAGAGGCATCAATGGCAACTTGGAATGCAAGCGCTTCCACAAAAGGTTCTGGCCATACTCCATTGCTTGAGCGTCTACGCGTGCGAGATGATGAGGGTCCTTCAAACTCACCACCACCACCGCCGTCACTGCCGTCTCCTTCTGTTGAAGATGACGTTGACATGAATATGTGTAGAAGGAGTAACGGACGAAACTGCAGATTGGAGACAACGAAAGGAAGCAGAAAGAGAGAAATAGACACACAGAGGGGCCCAAATGTGACTCTGCGAAGATCTAGTAATGAAAGTACCTCGCAAAGCAAACTTGCTTTTAAATTAAAATTAGACAAAAAAAAAAAGTAATTAAAGTTACTTTTAAAGGTAGTCAAATATGATCCAAATTTCTTTAGTTTATGACAGTCACTTCATGGAATAACCCATTAAGTTCGGTCTTGAGAAATGATTCATGATACCATCTATAAGTTCTAGTGAGCATTGAGCATCTCGAACTTGTTATCTTGAATTTATTGTCCCTCGTACATTTTTACATTTTAATACGTCATTTATTCTCAGGAGCTGAAGAAACGTTAACGATATTTTGATTTATCAACAACATTAATAATATAAGCAATGTAATGTAACGATGTATTAAAAATATATTAGAAAGTCAAATAAGGAGACGACAAATTCGTAACAATGTGTCGAGATTGAGAAACTACCATAAACAATACATTGATTATAAGTTTGTAATGATAAAATTGCAATAAGTATTGACTTCATCAAAAAAATGCCACATAAATAGAGATATTTATAGCAATTTTTTCTGTTATAAATACCATTTATTATGACACTTTTCTTGTAAATTAGCTCATTTTCCAACCACCTTGATAATTCCACCTCACAAGCTCCTTTCACATACCTTATTTTTACATCAATATAGATTGCCTCCATTATAAGAGCATGTTTTTTATGTTTTCTTTGAGTGTATTTAATGTACATTCTTCGGGAGAGAATGATTTTTTTATTTTATTTTTTAATGTGATGGTGAATATGTAATTAAAAAAGAAGGAAGGGTTATTGATATGATGGAAAATATTATTTTATTGAAGAATGTGTTGTTGAAAATGAGTAGAAAAATGAGAATGAATACGAGATGTTTTGGTTCTCAACTCAAGCAACACATATAATAACAAAAATTAATTTAAAAATGAAAATTAATTTCAAGATCATATTATTTCAAATAATTACATAACTAAATAATAATTACAAAAGAGAATATTTTTTTGTGATGAAGAAATTTCACGTTGAAGTAACTTTTTCTAATGATGGCAAAACAATGTCACAAAATATATGTACAAGCGATTGATTCATACAAAAAAATTATTTTCATGCATACATACCAATACACAGAAAGGGCGATAAAAAAATAAAATTCTACCTGACTTCCCAACTTGAATGGCCGTGTTGAAAGTTTGAGATTTCTTCGACATGGATATGGATTGTGCTAATGGAGGGGCAATAGAGGAAGAGAAGGCGGTATGGATTTGGGAAATTAGGAAATTTTAGAAACTAAGAACGCGGGTTGAGAAACATTTTGTGAGAGTGAAATGTGAAATGTGCGAGGGAGAGAAGTTTTGAAAAAGGGATTACGCGCCTGAATTATAAAGAATTTTAAATGTAGGAGGCAAAATATTATTTTGTTAGAATTAATGTTATTTATGAAGTAAATTAATCTCGACAAATAACATAAATATATAAAACATAATTATCGTATCGTATCGTTGTAAGAAGTACTTCGTTATCGAAAATATCCCATTGTAAAAATCTCATCAAGAAAATACCAAATTTTGCAGGGAATGTGAATGTACAGATATTTGATTTTAGCACAGTTCTAAAAATAATGTTGTATTCTATAATTGAAGAGAAGAAAAATATTCTGCAGGCTTTTGATGACTACATGACTTTTGCCTAGTGAAATATTTATTTCACCTCTTGTACTAACTTTTTTGGGTGATATGATTATTTATTCATACTTATAACCTATTAGTTAAAAATAATAATTCTATGATCTATCTTTATGATTGCATAGATTTTATTGTGTAACCAAAGATTTTTTTTTCAGCATGCAATTTTTTCACTTTAGGTGTAAATTCGAGTGCGTTCTAGTTAAATATGGACAATATTTAAAACTTTAACGGGTCATCTGATCGATATTGTGTAATTCACCAATTTTTTTCACTTTAGGCGTAAAATTGAGAGTATTCTAGTTAAATATATATGGACAGCATTTAACACTTTAACTAGTTGTTTGGTCCATATGGTGCAATTCCTATTTAGTATTTTCATTAATACTCGACCTAGTATTTTAGTGTAAATTAAAATCAGAATTTTAGTCAATTTTGATTAAAAAAAATGATGAAATATGTTATTGAAAAGTTATGAATCACATCAAATATACGATTAAAATTAATTATTGATTCTTTACTTCAAATTAAAATCAAATTTTAATTCAGAGCTTGATACTTTCACACGTACTTCAAGTCATGTGTTGTCACAATTAGAAAGGAATGCCTTAGGCTAGAGTCTAGAGATATCACAAGTTCATAAGCTTCATGTGGTGATTTTTCTATTGCACACTTGTATCCAAAAATATTTTGTTATTAAAATAATATTACACACAAATCAAAAACTTTTAATCACTTTTTCATCACACATTTCTTACATCAATCACTATTCCAAAAATTCTTTCTACTAAAAATGGGTTTCAAACAGGGGGTAAATCCCAGTTTCATTTTTTCATATATCTTTGCTCCTATTCAACCTCAATTTTTTGTCAAACGTATTTTTAATCATACATTTCATAAGATCTATAATTTTTATCAATTTTTCAATCACACATTTCACCAACTTCTATCAAAATTTACAAAATATCTAATTTGTATCTAAATCAAACAAGGGCTAAGTCATGTTTGAACTCATTCTTTAAAATTTATTCTTTTTCAAACTCATTTTTAATAATATATTTTCTCAATAAAATAATTTTGTATGTAAACTAAAAAAAATCGTGCTTTTTAACTATGCATTCTTTAAAAAAATAATTAGATTTTTAGTATATTTTAATAAAAATTGATAAATATGTGCTTGACAAGTTGTCGATTCGATGAAATATGTGGTTACATTATAAGTGTTAATTATGAAAATGAAAATTTTAATGAGTGCCAAACATGAGCTTAATTCACTTTCGAAGGAAACCAAACAAGGACTTAATTTTGTTGTATTACAACCCAAAAGGATAGATACATTTATCATTTATGTGTTTCTCATTTTTCCCGTTTGAGTAAACATCATCTAAAATTTATTTTTCAACAAACTCATTTTTAACTACATATTTTTTATGGGATAATTTTACAAGTAAATTAAAAAAAAAATTGTTTTTTATCCCCCACTCGAGCAACATTAAAATTTTCATTTGCATTATTTTACTCATTTTCAACCACACATCTTTCAATAAAATAATATTTTTCATCACATCAATAACTTTTCATTCTTTTTCATTCACACATTCTCTATCAATCTACTATTTCAAAATACATTCTTACAAAATAATGTGGTTCAAACACGCTCTTAGGGCATGTTCGATATAGAGTAAAATCGGATTAAAATTGAAAAATTAGTCGTTATTGTTAATTTTTATTAGATGAACGTGATCCAATAACGATTATATTTTTAATTTTAATTGAATTTTAAGTACGACAAATACGCCCTTAATCACGTACTCCTTTGAACTCACTTCACATGTAAAAGGACAAATGGATCCCAAATATAGCCTCTGTCTCCAAACAAATAGCAAATAGNGTAAAAGGACAAATGGATCCCAAATATAGCCTCTGTCTCCAAACAAATAGCAAATAGTTAATTGGAGTTAAAAATGTGTAGCCGTAACTTTTTGACTGGTGAAGTGGGGTCCAGAGTGTGGCATGCTACTGTCTTTTCCAAAGATTGGGCTGTCTATCTGTTTTTAGTCAATAAGAATATTTGAATGAATATTATTTCTTTGGGAAGTACAACTTTCTGAAGCATGACTGCCATAGAAAAAAAAATAGTCAGGTCATCAGGTGAGGCCTAGAGCATATGTATATTCAATATATAGACCCCACCTCCTTCTTACAATATATGACTAGTCTAAGTCACTGTAACCCTAGCTCCTTCCTCCCCAACAAGCACCAACTCTTTCCTCTTAAATTAATTATAGGGTAGGGTTTGTTTGGTATAGCTTAAGAAGTCAATAATTAATTTTTAATAATACATTTTATTAACTTTTATCAAAATCTATTAAAACTTTTATCAAAAACCTTTTCAAGCAAACCCTAAATTATATCGTCGATTGAATTTTTTTAGTGGCAACTATACTTTGATCTTTGTTTCTTAACCATCATTGCACTTGCGAAATTTTTAATAGTTGCTATGCTTATAACATTATTTTTGTTCGTTTTCTTTCATTTGAAAATTAATAATTTCGATGATGCAATAAAACGAAATCTTATGTTTTTGAAACTATTTAGATTGACAAATAAAAATCTATGTCAAAAGTGTTAGTATGGATTAAAATCAAATTTTTAGTAAATTTTGATAAACGTTCATAAAATGTGTGATTGAAAAGTAGTAGAACTCATGAAATATATGGTTAAAATTGATTGTTGATTGACTTAAATTATAATCTAAATTTTAATCAGTACCAAGGTTAAATGATAACTTCGCCTCTATGGAGTGAATGACATCAACTCAGTCAAAAAGATGACTTCCACCTCTGCGAACTTCTATTTTTTATAATCTATAAATAATTATCTTCATAATTGTATAACAAAAGATAGAAATTGGAATGGGTTACGAAACTAATTCCTTATCTCTGCACAACTGTAGAAGTATAAAATACAAGGAATGTCTCCAAACTCTATATTACACAAATTGTGCCATCGATGCATAGTTCAATGGTGCAAAGGACAAAAGGGTTCGATTCATGTCTCTAACAAGGTTTGGAATTGGACTCTTTGTCGGCACCAGTATGGCAGCTCTTGTACCCTGGCCTGCTGAGGCATATCTAGCGATTTATCTCTTCCACGATGCTCTAGGGACGGGACGGTGGAGGCCCTCAAGATTGGGGTTCATCCTTTTTTTTTTTCACAAATTGTTATTTTTCTAAATGATATCAAATTCAGAGTTTGAACTCAGATTTTTTTAAATTGATATGTACAACTTGCCAGATGCAGTAATTTCTTGTCAAACTTGTTGTGAAGTTGGTAATTTTTATGCTGGATTGAGTGACTGATGCTTCCGTCGTGGTGGAGGAGGAGATAGAGTTCGAGGCTGTCATTGAGGACATATCAAGCAATGTGAGAATTGCTATAAAGTAGTTAGGGCTTTGACTCAATTTGGCAATGAAGGAAGCAAGAGAATTTGATTGAGAGATTGCCAAACAAATTTGGGGGACTGTCCAAAAATGAATCTGAGGATGCGAAAATGCAGCACGAAGAGGCAGGTGCTAAAGTCTTAAGCTCCTCTTTGGTGGATTTTAATGAAATGTATGGTTAAAAAATTGTGAATCCCATGAAATTTGTGATTAAAATTAATTATTGACTTTGACTTGATTTATACCAATTAGGATTTCTTAGTTCTTTTAATTAAACTGAATGAAAATCTTGATTTTTTTTTTATTTTTTTTTTTGTGTACTTATTTTTCTTGTTGGTGAATTGTGTTTTTAAAATGTTACATTCTCCGTTCCTTGTGTATATAAGAAAATAACGGTTATCATAATCCCATATGTGTGTGTGTACATAGGAGAGATTTTTTTTTTTTTAATAAGGAGTTTGTAATAATTATATTTGAATATAAATGAACTTTCGAAATAATTTTTCGGATGGACATCAGTGTTGTTTAGAATTGACGTTAGTCTAGATCGAATTATATTCTTTTATGAAAAGAAAAATCTTGAATTTTAGATCTATTTCTTATGCTATATGTTATTCCGGGATAAATGATATTTTTGTAGGTAGTATTGTTCTTCTCATTTAATCTTTTATTGTCGTTGATCGAGTGGTCTTGATTAAAGTAACCGAAGAAGATAATATGGTGAGTGAATCTCTCTCTTTTTTAGTTTATTAATGTAGTGAGTAATATTTTTGAGTCCCTTCTTGCTAAGTTGCAATGTTATTATAAACACAATTTTGACTACAATAAGCGCATCACACATGGCTCGACTACTTAATTTTATAAATTCTTGGACAAGTTAAAATATCCACTAACATTATATTTATCACTACTTGAAAACATTCACCTTATTAAGATCCCTTTTGAGCTCCATTTTATTGTGAAAATGAATTTTGTAATAGTGATTTTTAGATATGTAGTTAAAATAATAATAAATCATGAATTTATATGCAAAATTATTTTATTAAAAGAATGTGTAATTGAAAATGAGTTTGAGGAAGCATGAATTTTTAAAAATGGGCCTCAAAATTATATATACATCACTTGCACGTTAAATCAAAGTTTCTCTTCATGGAACACTAGTGTACGCACGTGTTGCAGTTTAGTTGGGTATTTAATAGTGTAGAGTGATTTGAAAGTATTTTTTTTTACTATAAGTAAAGTATTGTTTGTATAATTGTATGAATTGATTTTTTTTTTAGTTAATCTTTTTTACAAACTCCTCAGAAGCTTTTTTCCGCTGGCCTTCGAGTTTAAATAGCAAAATTTTACTTGAAAAATTAGTATTTTAATAATAAGAGCTTGAATTAAAAATGTATTTGTTGCAAATGAAAAGTAATATACATGAAAGCTTGAAAGATGGTTACAGAGAATTGATCATCAATCAAGTCACGTCTCACACAATAAAACTTGGTAGATAGCATAACCCCATTCGGATATCATGAAACTTCAAACCAATAAAATTCGATCGCTTGCTCAATTTCAAAGTTAATCAATGCGCATTTTATATATTACTATATTAACTGCATGATAGTCGTCATTCCAAGTTGAATCGCAACTCATCGTAGCCAACATTTATCGCATGGGTTCGGGGGCAACGCCCTTGCGGTGATCGACCACCCGATCAGATCACGGGGGTCGACATGGCAGCGCGCCTTCGGGGTCCAAGGGCACCTCCATGACGATAATCGACCTGACTGTTAGGTCGTGGGAGTTCGGGGGCAACGCCCCTGACGGTGATCGACCTGACCGGTCAGGTCGCGGGGTCGAGAGGCGCTTGGAAAAAAAATAAAAGAAAATTCAGTATTTGGCAAAATTACTAAGAAATAATTGAGTAATAATCCAAAAATCGCTGATACAAAGTGTTTTGCTCCTTTTATATTGTAGTGATGAAATATAGGACATACAAAGTTATCAATTATAACCAATTATAACCTAATCTAATTTTAAAAAAAGAAAGAGAAATCCTCTCAAATTTATTCATTTTATTTCATTTCTCTCCACGACCTTTCGGACAATTTTAGGCTAATAAAAATATTATGTATCTCAATGTATAAAAAAAAAAATCGTGGGCACACAGAGTCACGGTGTCTCCGCGTGGGACGGAAACATGCACGATGTCTCCGTCCCACACGGAGACACAGTTCGTGTCTCCGTGAGGCACAGAGACACCGTCGATTTTGATTTTTTTTTAATTACCGAAACCCACGGTTTCATCCCCAACAATTTCTTGAACATTCATCATTATTTTCATTATTCATTCATTCATAGCAATTCACAATATGTAATTCACAAATTAATATGTACAAATATACACTCAAGCCTGAAATCTCGGATATCATCTCCAGGCTGAAATATC
The DNA here is from genome assembly GCA_903798365.1 of Fraxinus sp. 1973-6204. Lineage (NCBI taxonomy): Eukaryota > Viridiplantae > Streptophyta > Magnoliopsida > Lamiales > Oleaceae > Fraxinus > Fraxinus sp. 1973-6204. The sequence goes on from CAIGRR010507712.1 coordinate 10,396, forward strand.
TGATGTTCTTCTTCTGGTGCTGCTAGTTTCACGGCAATTGCTTCGGAAACTTTCTGTAGTTGAATTTCGTTGTTTTGGTGGATGATTTATTTTTGGTAGGATAACACGATTTCACAGATATGAGGACTTTATTGGATCAGCATCTCCTACGGTTGGAGAAGGCAACAGGATTGCATGGTTTCAATAAGGTAAAAGGCGAGCGGTAGACAACACCAAAGCTTAAGTCGAGAAGACGTCATTTTGGGTGACGACAGGAGAATTCGACATGTGGCAAAAAAATGCCTATTTTATATTGTATAGATAAAGATGAATTTTTGCTACTTGTACTGTACAGCCCATGAGGATTATTTTATTCGAGTTGGGTCAGCCGGGTGACTTTTTTTTCTTTTTCTTTTTCGAACAATCAAATGAAAAAAATGACATGTATCTCTCTGTTAAAAATTATGTCATTGAATATTCACGTAGCACTAAATATTAGAATTTAATTTAAACATCGTGTTTAATTAAAAAAGCACTACCATTCAAATATTACCATATTTATCTTTGCGGAAAACAGGCTTCATAACACAAAACGTCCATACGTTTCATTTTTTTGCATTTTCGTTCTTTTTTTAAACGTGTCATTGCGGAAAACGTCATTTTCACCATTTT
>CAIGRR010507719.1:0-40523 GCA_903798365.1 Fraxinus sp. 1973-6204
CAATGAAATGTGTGGTTAAAAATATTGTCTGACTAGGTAATAATCTCAAAAAAGTTTTATCAAACAAGGTATAAGTATTTGGAATCAATTTTGCAGAAAGAGTAGACCAAAAAAACCAGTCACTAAACAAACCTCTTCATGGAAATGTGCAAGTCACATATGAATGTGTGTGTGTAAGATTGCTTTACCATTAAAATGGCAAACGTATGCAGTCGTAAGAACAGGGACGACGGTGAAGGGTTTCCAGACTAAATTAAAACCAGTAATATCGGGAAGCAATCTTGGCATTCCAATAGAGCCTTTCACCATATCTATTTTTTATTTTTTAAAAAAAATAGCGATGCATACAGTTATGACAAGGAAATCAAATGCCATGATAACTGCTAAAGCAGAGATGTATCTTAAAGAATCTGCAGGCATAAAAAGCAAAACTTAATTAGACAAAAAAGAAATATTCAAAATGGGAAGAAATCATTAGAACTTACAGCCTAAAGATATAATATTTCAAAATTTATATCATCAATTTCATCTAAATGTAAGTTTCCAATATATCTGCTTGTCAACATTTTCTCTATTAGCACAAAAAATGAATGGTTCCTTTTCTTCATTCAATAGTCTTTAACATTGGATTTTTTTGTGCCATCTTCAGATTTTATGTCCATATACTCTTAATATTACTGGTAAAAGAAAGCCTAATCAATTGTTAAAAATCTTGTTAAAGTTTTCTTGAAATTACCGAATTTTATCAAAAACCTAAAAGTTAGGAAACCAAAAATCTCCTAGAGTTTCCAAAGAAATTCAGTTTGCAAAACTTGTTCGAAATCGAAGATAACTACCTATATATTAAAGTACCCATCCGCTTGAAAGATGTCAATGGAGCAAGCACAACAAGAATTGTCACAAGAATAACAAATGAACGCCCATTCCACTAGTGTTCTCAAAACCATCCACCCAAAAAACCAGAGTATTGAATCCCACATTACCTCCACAAATTAAAAGACGGAAAAGGCAAAAAAACCATCTTATATAACAAAACCCACAATTCAGAACCTTTAACATCACAAAAAATGTAAAAATCATCAAACATATACCAATGATGATCATGTCATCACACAAACTTCTAAAATTCTATTTCCATCATTTCCAAATGCATCCCCCATATACATAACACTTTTTCTGGACAAAGGTTACCTCAAAATCAGTATCACAAATTTGACTGATGCTCAACAAGTTGGACTTTAAGCCTTTCACATACATCGCATCTGAGAGGCAGGTAGTCCAGCAATACTCACAACTCCTTTTCCAAGTATCGGTACAGTAACTCCATCACCAAATATAACTACACCACCATTCCACTCATCAAGTGAAGAAAAAAAAGATTTTTCACCACATGTATCTTGAACATGCACTGTCAAGATACCACATGGAACTATTTTGAGCTTTGAGAGCAAGGTAAGCGACACGACAATTCAACAGATCTCCAAATCGTTCACTCTCATCCTCCCTTTCTACGGTCAGATTCGATTTCAACAATTGAGGTGAAGGTCATATAATCTTGTTCATCCTCACCACAAGATAGACCATCATGAGAACTAGTATCTGACTCCTCATCACTCATACTCACAGCTAATGCCTTACGACGTTCTTTACCCGAACTCTTCTTCAAATTAGAACATTCACTCCTAATGTGACCAAATCCCTTGCAATCAAGGCATGGACATATTGAGTTTTCTTAGCGGAGTCCTAGAGATATTATTCTCACGTCTACCTCTAGAGAGTTTGCTAGGGACTTCACTACTCTGTGCCTGAGGCTTTCTCCTATTCCTCATCACCTTCTGAAATTTTTTAACGAAATATGCAATTTCATCGTCCCTAAATGTCTCAGTGCCAGTGGACTCGCTCTCAACTTCTCAAACAATGTTCTTGGCGATGAATTTAACCTTTTTAGGTACTGAGACAATGAATTCGTAAGTTTGAAGTGATTCTATGAGCTCTTCAATTTTAACAGCATCCAAGTCCTTACTCTATTCTATCGCAGTAACTGTGGGTCTGAACTTCTCAGGCCATCTAAGGACTTTTCTAACAATTTTTGACTTGAGGATCCTCTCAACTATCAATGTCTCATCATCGACCATCTTTATCTCTTCAAACCTAGTGGTTAACATCTGCAATTTTGAGTTTTTAACAATTTTAGTTCCTTCATGTGTGATTTCTAGAATAGCCCAAACCTCCATACACACTAAACTCTTCAGCAGACACAGCCACATGAAAGCCCTTACTATTCCAATTACACTCATCCAAATTAGTTTTGGTGCACAGTGAGATATCAGTGGGTGTAACAACACTAGCAACAGATGTTGTAGGAATCCACCCATTTTGCATACTTATCCAAATATGTTCATCCAAAGCCTTTAGAAAAACTCTCATTCGAACTTTCCAATTGGCTTAATTGCTTCCGTCCAAAAATCGACAGAGACTGACTCATCTCTAAACAAATAAGGGTCAAAAAAATTGATTTAAGGATCTAATACCAATTAAAATTTACGCAGTTCGACGACAATACCTAGAGAGGGTGAATAGGTATATTATGCTATATTAAGAATATTAATTAATTAGCAACAAGTTACCAATTAATTATCTATAGATGGTTATGCAATCAAGTCAAGTTATGATTCTTTGTTTAAATACTGCAGTGCATATAATCATTAAGTAAAACAGGAAAAATACAAGAATGATTACGGAGAAACCCCGACTGGATAAAACTCCGGTCAATTTGTCAATCAACAATCCACTATAAACGATTCGTGACTTACAGTCCACCAGACTAGACGACGAAATGTATTAACTGATCTCCTAACTGCAATTTTGACAGCTATCCTGAATTATGTTCTCCTGCACCAATTCCAGCTGCAATTTCCAAAGCTCTCCTGGATTCTGCCCTCTTCAGCAACTCCTAGTTTTGTGGAATCGTTTATCTCCTGTGGAACCCGAAGAACAGCCCGTTCTTCACCAACTGGAACTCCAGTTACCTTCCTCAGCAACTCTGACAGATATGTGAGAAGAAGTGATTTGGTATTTGGATTAAGAATTTGATGTTTTTCGCCACCAAGAACAGTATATCAAAGAAACAAGAAGGACGAAAGCTCCAAAGATTAAGAGAATATGAAAGGACTGTTTTTGCTCAATGTTTGAACCTTGAGAATTCTCGTTCTATGGCTTTAGAATATATCTATGTAAAAACAGATGGACCGGGAAAAAAACCTTTAAAACGCGAAATAAAAATTCCCGTATAACCCTGTCGCTCGAGCGAGGAGCCAGCAACAATCGAGCGACAGTGTGTCGCTCGAGTGAAGGAGGGGCGACGGTCTATCGATGCAGTTTCTGTTTTTGTAGCTCGAGCCAACCCCTTGGCGACAGTTTAGCTAAAATTCGCGACAAATTGCACAATATTCCAAGACCTTTTACACTCTATCAATTTAAATCCTTTTGTTTGCAGAATTTGCCATTTACAAAATCAACTAAAACCTAACATAACAAATTAATGTTATCAGATATATTTGAAGTCAACTTCTTGCAGATCTAAAGTGTGCCATAAACGACACTCACCTTGTTGGATTTATTTGCTAAATGTGAAACGACTGAAAGGTTTGGAAGCCATTCTTGAATATTTTTGTCTAGAAATTGCTTCTAATAAGTACTTGATCATCATTTAAAGGTTTTACGATTTGAAGGCGGAATAATGGTTTATGAGTATTTTTAGTGGTTTGGAAAGGAGTGAATTTGAATTGCTTGCAGACTCTTCTTTTTAACTATGGAACAATTATGAAACTATTAGGCATTGCTTAAAAGGATTCTTGTATATATTGGTAGAAAGAGAATATAGGCAATTTATAATGGTTCAGGAAGTAGGATTATTTTAAACATCTGAAATATTTCGAGACTCGTGTTCAAATATGGATACTTCTAATATTATGATGGCGGTTATCAAGACTATTGGATTTCAAGGAGTACTTACTAGATATACTGAAACTTTATTGTTTCTAGAGGGCAACAACACATTCTACACGTGCCAGAGAGGACAAACTGCATTATTTTCATGCCAATAGAATAGGTTGGCACAGTAAGATGTAAACCAAAACTATGGCATGTGTTGATTACAAAAGCAGTGATTCATGTAATTGACCTAAACTTATTAGAAATAAGACTGGCAGCCTAATTTCCAGCTGAAGACCAACGTTATTCACCTATTCTAGAATGACATCAGTTTTATGGCAGAGCTGAAGAAAATCCACATACACACGTCTCTCGATTCTTGGAGATGCGTCAACATTTCAATATTCGAGTATTTTAGATGATGCTATTAGATTGAGGCTGTTTCCACGCACTTTGCGTGATAAAGCACTTGAGTGGTTAGATTCTTAACACATTGCCATTATCAACACGTGGAATGATCTAGCCCAAAAGTTCTGCACAAAATTCTTCCCACCAGCCAAAATAGCAAAGTTGAAGTATGACATATCTTCCGGTAAAGTGAATCAGAATCTTTTAATGAAGCTTGGAACAAGTTCAAGAACATGTTTCGAAAGTGTCCTAATTGGTATTAGCAAAGGACTCCATGTATGGTATTTCTATGCGAGATTGCTTCTATCTTTCAAAAGCATGGATTCTTTGTCTAACGGCTCTTTATCTATGAAGACGATTGATGAAACTTGAAATTATTTTAGACAGTGGCAACTACTTTAGCCGTGTGGGTTTCTGAGCGAGTTGTTCAAAAGAAGAGCGGGTGTATACGAGAGGATGCTTACTCAACTTTATCTGCGAAAATAGATTTATTATTTCATAAGGTTGAGAGCATATTACAGACAGTCAATGCAGCACAAGCAAAGAAGCCAAGTTGTTAAGAGTGTGGGGGCAGATCATAATATAAGCAGATTGTCCTATTCTAGTACAAGGAATGGAACAAGTAGATTTTGTACAATGGGGACAACGTCAACAGAATAAACCACATTTCGATACTTACAACCTAGGTTGGAGGAAGTACCCAAATTTCTCTTGGGCTAATCAGAATCAGAATAGGCCGCAGGGTCAGTTTCAACAACAGAAGAAGAAGTTTAAGTTGGAAGAGGTATTCGAGAAATTTATGGCAAAACAAATCAATACATGGAAACTAATAATCAATTCATGAGGAAGACTGAAAAAACTCTCTAAGATCAGAGTGTTGTTATTAAAAATTTGGAGTCTCAAGTGGGCTAGATGAGAGTTTCTATGACTGGCAGAACATCATGTTCATTACCTAGCAATACAGAAATCAACCCCAAGAAACATGTCAAAGCAATAACAACCAGAAGTGGGGTACAATTATTGGAAATACATGTCATGAGGCCGGTTAAACAATGCCTTTTTTAGATGAGGAGCATGTGGAACAACCAGCAGAAGCATATGCTAAAGAGAGTTCAGATACACCACGGGATAAGGCAACCACTCATATCAATCCATACAAGTCTCCTATTTCATTTCCATAGAGGTTGAAAAAGCACAAATAGGATCAACAGTACATAAAATTTCTTAAGGTCTTCAAAAAACTCCACATTAACATTTCATTCACCGATGCACTCGTGCAAATACCTAGCTACGCCAAATTCCTAAAGGATATCCTATCCAACAAATGTAAATTGGAGGAACATAAAATAGTGATGTTGACTGAGGAGTGCAGTGCTAGAATTCAGAAAGCTACCTCTAAAGTTAAAAGACATAGGGAGTTTTACTGTACCTTGTACCATTGATTGTTATTTTGATAAAGCTTTATGTGATTTGGGTTCAAGTACTAATTTAATGCCACTTTCTATTTTTAGGAAACTCGGATTGGCAGAAGTTAAAGCAACTACGGTAACTCTTCAGCTAGCCTTACTCATCCAAGATGGATCATTGAAGACGTATTGATTAAAGTGGAAAAATTCACCGCCCAGCTAATTGTCTCATTCTTGACTTGGAGGAAGACGATGTTCAACTCATATTGGGCCGACGATTCTTCAAAGTCTTGAAACTTCCTACTGACTCAACAGTTGTTTTCAGTAGATGTAATTAAGAAGGTTGTCCAAAACACATTTCTGTTACAAAACCCGTCAGATGCATATGAGGCATGCATTGCGTACATTCTCAATCTACTCACACTGATTCTATTGAGATTGAAGCATGTGCAAGGTTCTGGAGACCAATCCACCATACACGCACAAACGTCATTTTGAGGAGTTGGGAACCGGTCCTACTAAACTTCTACCATCCATTCAGCAACCTTCTGATTTGGAACTCAAGCCACTATCATCTCAGCTCCGATACGCTTATTATTTAAGGGAGTCCTCTACACTCCCAATAATTATCTCAAATTTAGTCCGTAAGGTGGAGGAGGAGAGGCTACTTCAGGTACTCAAAGATAATAAGACAACCATTGGATGGTCCATTGCAGATATTATAGGGATCAGCCTTTTACTGTGGCATAAGATCCTCATAGAGGGAAATTTTCGACCAAGTGTAAACGGTCAGTGGAGGCTAAATCCAAACAAGAAAGATGTAGTCAGATTAGAGGTATTGAAACACTTGGATGCAGGTATTATTATCCCATATTAGACAGTGCATGGATAAGTCCAGTTTAGGTTTTACCGAAGGCGAGTGGTATTACAGTAGTGCAGAATGAAATGAACGAATTAATTCCTACCTGAATTGTTATAGGACGGAGAGTTTGTATTGATTATCGTAAACTCAATGCTGCTACCTGGAAGGATCACTTTTCCCTTCCATTTATCGATCAGATGTTGGAAAGATTGGCAAGACATTCACACTACTTTCTTCGGACGGATATTCTGGATATAATCAGATATCAACGCTTCATTAAAGATTTGTCATAGATCACAAAGCCTCTATGTGACCTGCTAGCCCAGGATGTCACTTTTGACTTCTCTGCAGACTTTTTATTAGCATTCAACACTTTAAAAGAGAAGTTGACCTCAGCACCAATGATCATTGCACCGAATTGGAGTTTCCCATTCGAATTAATGTGTGATGCAAGTGATTACGCCGTGGGGCCGTATTGGGACAGCATAAGAACAAAATATTCCATGTGATTTACTATACAAGTAGAACCTTGAACGACGCACCACAATTGAGAAATAGCTTCTAGCTATGGTCTATGCCTTTGATAAATTTCGATTCTATCTTGTTGGATCAGAGGTCATAGTCTACACCGACCACGTAGACTTAAAATACTTACTGATAAAAGGGGATGCCAAACCAAGACTCATCCGTTGGGAATAACTTATGCAAGAGTCTGATTTGGAGATTAGGGACAAAAAGGGTAGTGAAAATGTGGGATCCGATCACTTATCTCAACTTGAGCATGGAGAGCAGAAGGAGTCAGTAGATATAAATGAGATTTTTCCAAATGTGCAGATATTTCGTGAGGAAGAGGCACCTCAGTATGCTGATATAGTAAATTATTTGGTCAAGTCTATCATTCCACTAGATTATTCAAGTCATCAAAAAAAGAAATTTTTCACCAACTTGAAATATTATTTTTGGGAGGATCCCATTCTTTACAAGCAAGGGACAGATCGGATTATTCGACGATGTGTTCCTAAGGATAAAGCATCTCGAATACTGGAGCAATGTCATTCGTCTGCATACGCAGGACACTTTGGTGCATCAAAAGACAGCCGCGAAAGTTTTACAGTCTGGGATCTATTTGCTTTCACTCTTTCGGGATGCTTTTGACTTTCTGAAGTGGTGTGATAGATGTTAGAGCATGGAAAATATCTCTAGAAGGAATGAGATGCCTTTGAATAGCATTCTAGAGGTGGAGGTTTTTAATGCACGAGGGATTGACTTTATGAGGTCATTCCCTCCGTCGTTCTCAAATCAGTATATCTTAGTTGTAGTTGATTATGTCTCCAAATGGATGGAAGTAGTAGCATTGCCAACCAACGATGCTAAGGTGGTGACTAGGTTTCTAAAGAAGTACATCTTCACCCGTTATGGCACACCTCGAGCTGTCACAAGCAATGCGGGAAAATACTTTTTCAATCGACAATTAGAGTCATTATTGGCTAAATATGGCATCTGGAACCGTATAGCTACTCCTTGTTGAAATCTCCGATAGGGAATTAAAGAGGATACTTGAGGTAATAGCGAGTTATTCGAGAAATGATTGGTCGAAAAAGTTTGACGACGCTTTGTGGGCTTATAGAACAGCTATCAAAACTCCTATAGGCATGTCTCGGCTTAGTAGTCAGAAACTTAAATTTTGATTTGAAAGGAGCTGGTGAAAAGAGATTATTTCAGTTGAATGAAATGGATGAATTCTACTGAAAGCCGCACCAAAAAGTGGCACAACATGCATGTTTAAAGAAAAAAGTTCGAGGTGGGCCAAAAAGTCATGTTATATAACTCTAAACTCAAGCTTTTTCCCGAAAAGTTGAAGTCAAGGTGGTCAGGTCCATACACAATTACCAAGGTATTTCCATATGGGGCTATAGAGATCACTCATGAAAAAGTAAGGGAACGTTTAAAGTTAATGGACAGCAATTGAAGCCTTACTCGATGAATCCTCAAAGGAAAAGTCCACTACTCATCTTCAAACACTGGAGTGAATTAACCGCTATAAAATCGAGCTATAGACTATTATAAACAAGCGCTTGTTGGGAGGTAATCCAACGTTTCTTCCATTTTTATTTACTTTGCTTTATGCATTAGATTATGAATATTTCATGTTTCCGATAATTTTTAGTAATATTAGGTCATTCATTGTTCTTATAGGTCACTAAGAGTCTATGCATATCCACACTAGATTTACGGATGTTGTGCATTAGTCTGGGGGTATTTGAGTATTACTTAGTTGATTCGGTGTGAAAAGAACGCATTTCGAGATAATACAATCATATTTTTAAGCTTTTCTGGATCAACAAGTGTTTTCGAGTTTACAAGTGGTTTTGGAACCAATTTCATGGCAAACACGCACCTCATAGTAATGAGTTTTGACAAGTTTTGGGGGCAGTGGGAAGCCGGATTGAGTTGTAGATGGAAATTCGAGATTTTGAAAAAAAAAAAGTTTTTGGAGGACATCGAGTGATTATTAAAATTTGTCCATGTTTCGTATGATCTTACTCATTTCACTTGTTTGGTACGAAATTCGAGGTCTAAGAGTTCGGGGATGATAGAACAATCGAAATTGTTGAAACAAGCACAATCCTCCTTTCTGGAAGTCTATGCCACATAGTTCTACATACCATGAATTGCATCTAACACATCAGTGCCTAAATTGGCCCCAAATTCAAGAGTTTAGGGATGATAGAACGACCAAAATTGTTGAAACGAGCACAATCTCTCTTTCTGGTAGTCTATGCGATCACATAGTTCTACATACCATGCAATCGCATCTACACATCAGGGCCTAAATTGGCTCTAAATTCAAGAGTTCAGGGATATGACAGAACGATCAAAATTGTTGAAACAGGCACAATCCCCCTTCTGGTAGTCTATACGACCGCATATGAAACATACCATGCAATCGCATCTAACACATTAGGGCCTAAATTGTCCCTAAATGTTTGTTCTATGCGGGCGCTTTACTTTACACTATGCAGTTGCATAGCATTAAAAAAAATCGAAACAGATTTTTAAACACCCACAAACACAACACTTCGTCTTCTTCACCACACACGATCGCTCCTCGACTGCATACACACCCTTCTGAACATACACAACCACTTTAGTTTGTATCAATCACACACACTTGTCTCTCTGCCATTTTTCCATACAAATGGAGTTTTTGTTTGTGACTGAAGTTGATTGATTGAGGAGTATGGGCATTAGGTAGATTGTGGAGGAATTGTTTTAGATTGAATTGTGAATATATTGGGTTTGAACTCAACTTTCCCCCTCCCAATGTTCAAATAACGAGACTACTAGGTGTTTGATAAATTGTCTATGAGAATATTTGTGTTGAATTTGGGTTAATTTAGCATTTGACATTGTTGATGTTGATATATATTTTGGATTGCTTTTTGTGTTGACATTCATTGAACAATGTAGTTGAAAACAACAAAGCCCAAATTGACACACATAGGCATGACATGGTTAGCACATTTCACTTCACGTCACCTAATGACCTCCGTTTGACATCGAATTTGAATGTGTAATACCAATATGTCCTCCATTCACACCACTCGTCCAAGGTGCTGTAAATCGAGTCAAAAATAGGATGACGTGGAAAATGTATGTTTTAAAAAAAATATCAAAACAAAAATTGAAAATTCATTGAAGCAAACCCAGACACCACAAACCCAAACTCCACAAACCAAAATTGAAGCCAAGAGAAGCCACCCCCAAATTCGAAACCCTACCCACAGCTCACCATCTGGAAATCGACAAATTGAATCCCAAAATTGCTATCCCCAATCACAAGTCACCATCTCCGGCGTGGATGAAATGGGGAAACATGCCTTTTGTTTTTGCTTGGTGTACTATTGATGAGTTTCATTAAACTGTATTGTTTAATTATGAAATATAGTGTTGAATAGTAAGTCTAGGTTGGATATTTGCGTAGTTTTCAATTTTGCAAGATTTGTTAAATTGGTGTGAAACTGATTCCTCCAACTTTGTTGGTGGTGGTTGACGACTGCTTTAGAATGCCAGGAAGGAACTCTGGAATATGTCATAGCTATAGAGCCAAAGACCACTTCTTTGCCGATTACAAGAAGAAACGCCCTTGCACATTATGTAAGCATGGATTTGAGAAATGTTTTGTAGTGGAGAAGGAGAATAAAAACAAAGGGAAATTATTCCTTTACTGTAGTGACAATTGTGGATTTTGGGAGTGGGTTGTTAAGGAAGATTCAAGCGGTCCATATAAACGCGAATGTACAAGCTCGAGTAATCATGCGAAGAATGAAACAATTGAAGACATGTCTCGGATGTTCCAGTCTCGAGTTCGAATAAGTGACGATGAAGAGCTCCAGATTTCAGCGAACGTCACGGTCCGGGCTGAAAAAGTAATTGCCCAAGTGGATGCCAAAGGGAAGCAGTTAGCTTGATTATTTCACGTTCGTATGTATGCATAAGTTTTGTAGTGGCGCAAAAACCCAATGTAACGTTATTTTGTGTATGAACTCTTATGCTTGGTTAATGAGACTTATGGTTTCAAAAGAGTCTGTGTTTCTCCCTTATTTACGCCCATGTTATAGCTCAAATGGTTTCATGCCTAGTGAGGCTTATAGTTTTGAAGTAGTCTGGGTTATGCTTTCTTTCTGATGCAATGAAGTGAAACGAGTTGGTTTTCTTCATAACGTAGTTTATGTTTGAGCATCAGAATGTTTAATACATCTGGTTATACTCGTCAAATCTTTATGTTCTTTCACATCTGGTTTAAGACCTTTCTGCAGATTCTTTATTGCTCAACTTTGTTTCCATTGAGTTTTCTTCATTTATCAGGCTAGTATTTGGTAATAGGAAAACGGAAAACATGGAACATATTTCTGGTGAAGAGAGGGATTTGATTCTTTGAAAACTACAGGAACTATGAATCGTGCAAGAGATTGTATTAACTTAATGGTTAACAGGAACTATGAATTGACAGTGGAGAAATATGACAATTTTCCCTTCATGGTAGATAAGTTACTTCTGGAAGAAAAAAGTGCTATACTGCCATTGTAAAACCAGAATAAGAAACATATCAAAAGGAATAGTGAAATTGTAAAACCAACATATTGATCATTAAACCAATGTCCAAACCAACTATCTGAATAAAATGTATTAACTTAATAGTTAACATTGTTGCATAAACATTACAAACTGTGATCACAAAGTTCAATCACAAGAAACCATTGATGCCAACTAAACATCCCATTCACGAGCCTCTGCCATCTTCGCGAGGTAAGCTTGGATAGTATAAAGACATAGATTGCCCTAAATTAAAAAAAGGTTTCATGAATAAACAAAATAAGTTTGATGTCATAAATAAGAGAACAGTTTGTACCTTGTAAATTATACATAAAGTTCGCTGACGACGGATTGATCAACTGTCCGGACGATAAATGTTGTGAGATGGAAAATTGTGTTGGGATCGAATATTGTGGAAGGGAAAATGGCATTGGTGTCGACCAGCACTCAGGTCATGTAAACTAATCTAACACATTTCTTAACATAATAGTTAGAATCATCATACATCAAAATGATAGATCTAATAAACAATTTGATGCAAAAAAGAAAATTTTTGAGGCTGTATTTAGATTAGAACTTTGCTCACTTCTTGTGGTGCTTGAGGTGGTTGAACGTTGATTCCTCCATCAACCATATTAAGGCGGCTTGTTGTCGGTCTTGTACTAGCGTTCGAGGTTGATCCAGACTGCATGACATCAAATGCAATTGTCATATGTTAAAACAGATGCAATTCTTAAAATAACCATACCAACAACGTACCTTCGATTTCTTCGATGCAGTCTCCATCGGGCTTTTTCTCCTAAGTTTCCTTGGGGCTCCCTTCCTTCGTGTATGTTCTGGATCAAGTACGCTTACAATAGAAGTATTTGCCAAATCATTATCTACATTGAGGACCCCCGTAGTAACAGCATATCGCAATTACTTTCTATACTTGATTTCGTGGTCTAACGCTCTTTACATTGATATTTTATCCACTCCATTATCGCACGTGAATGGCTTTCATCATCTGCAGCTAGGTTTGCCACCTCCGTGGAACCATTAGACATATTTCATATCTTAATTGGGTAGGTGTACTTACGTATTTTACAGCAACCCTAGTGTGGGCTCTACGAACATCTTTCCTCCACCTTCGCAGTATGTACCTATCCGGCACATGTGTGACGTCATTCCTAACCAAAACTATGATCACATGTTTGCAAACAATTTCACATTTGTCTCTCACGAACGACACGATAAATGTCTTCCTCCTTTGACAACCCTCAAACATAATAGTCTCACATACTTCATACGTCATATTAGAACATCGGTCTGAGATAGACATCACGTTACAATACACCTTTCCCGTTAACTCTTCCTGAAATTCACAAAATTTTGAAATAGTGTAAACCAATTGAAACTGTTGCTCCATTTCAAATTGTGTTGTACATGGTACCATTCGCGAGAATGATTTAGAATCCGCCCGAAACTACTTCTCAACCTTACTTCTCAGGGCACGTTCGTACTGTTCAACAAATTACTTCAACGATGTTTTTGAATGCACGTACCCATCGAAGAACACATTCATACTCTCACTTGTCTGTGTAGTTGACATCCCAACCTAGAAATTGGTTTTTAAATAGTAAGGAACCAAATGTCCCCTACTCTCGTACAATCCTGATAGCCAATCATTGCCGTACAATCCATACGTATGAATCATCATCCTCCAACGGTCTTCAAATTCTTCAGTGGACTGTGAATCATATACCAATCTACGTATAGCCCCAAATATCGAACCCTTGTTGTCATAGTAGCCAAACTTCTCTGGCAACTTCTTCAAAATGTGTCACAAACACTATCTATGCTTTGTATTTGGAAAAACAATATGAATGGCATTGTGCATTGCCCTATCTTGATCGGCAATAATACCATCTAGAGCTTGAACGTTCATGCATTGAAGCCATGTCTTGAACAACCATACAAAAGTCTCTGTGGCTTCGTTCGAAAGCAAACCACAGCCAAGCAAAGTCGATTGTTCGTGATGATTTATGCCTACAAAAGGGCCAAATGGCATGTCGTATTTATTAGTGAGGTCGGTGGTATCAAATGAAACAACATCGCCAAACTCCTTGTACGCCTACCTACATTGATTATCTGCCAAAAAACATTCCGTAGCCGCGACTCGTCGTCCAAATCAATACTAAAGTAAAATCCTGAACATTGTGCTTGCAAATTTTAAAAATAGGATTGAATTGCTGCCGTATCTCCTTCGACAATCCTTTTCAATACAATTCTTGTTATCGTATCCACTTGCTTCTACAACTGCAGAGTTGTAATGTTTATGTAGCGCAATTTCTGCTAAATCATTCACCACAAGCTTCAGCTTCATAACTGCACTCAATTGTTTGTTGCATCGATATAGCCTAGAGTTAGAAGGACTTGTTTCATGATTGTGATCGAGGTTTACCGCGTTAATTCTCCAGTTTCCAAAACCATCAAAAGATGCAGATATCTTGGCTTTACAACCCATCTTAACTGTTTGGTTGCGGCTTCAAAGAACCGCTACTATTACTGATTCTTCAGCCTTCATGGCTACTGATTCTTCCGCCTTAACTGGAAACCCCACTGTGTAAGCATATGTCATGTAGAAATCGTACATATCTTGCTCATTATAGAACAACATTCCCACCTCGAGCACAATTGCACCAAGTCACCAACTCCCCTAGATGTTTCACCTTCCACCACGTTGACGGACTCTGTCACCTTCTCACTCTCAGATTGTACCAAAACATCGTCGTACTTGTCCTGTATGGGGTCCATAATTTGTTCTGTCACGACAAACAAAAAAAGTAATGGTCATTTTCAATCAACAAATAAAACAATTATAACTTGATTCGATATAACTAACAATAAATACTGCAATCAATACCATGATTAAGCCTATATATTTCTATTGAAATAAACAGATGGATAGTCCCTATTTTCAGGAGCCATTAACAATAAAACGAAACGTGAGCTTCATAAGGCCAAATGATTATACAGTAAGATAATTTAACACTCCAAGAGCAACTGCAGAGGTCTAACAACTCAAAAATGGCGGTTAACATTTGTACAGGATGTCACATTTACTAACAACTCAGTCAATTTTTCACAATTTTTCAACTGATTCGACATGGTAACGCCTAATCTCCGCTTTAAATATCGTCATTTAACCTCACCCTATTTAACACAACAATACCACAAAACCGGAGATCCACAAAACCAGACACTTCTACCTATTTAACGTCACAGGCAAGTTACATTTACACTATTTAACCTCCAAAAATCGATTTTTAGTGATCATACATTTACAGTTACTGGCTGGGAGTCTGATTTCTATCAGTTTTTGAATTGGGAAAAATCGGAGCCAACGAAATCGCATTAAATCAGTGTCCAAAATTGGAGAACAGGGTGTTCGGTTTATGTAAGTCTCAAAACACTGTTATTCCAAAATATTGCCGCATCGCACGTCTTTGATCCTAAGGGAACAACCACACTAAGAGGAAATGGGTGGCACCCAAAATGTCTTAAATTAGGTTCTCCACCAGCTTCAAGAAGGCAATGTTGTAAAATTGGGGTTGGGAAAAATTGGAGCCGACGAAATCCCCGAAAATCAGTGTCCAAATCGGAGATATGGGCGTCCGGTAGATGTAAGTCTCAAAGGTAGAGGAAATGGGCGATATAGAAAATGTCTGAAATTGGGTTTTCCGCCAACTTCAATAAGAAAATTGGGTTTCCCTCCAAAATTAAGAGAATCAATTAACACGACACAAAATTTTAAATCCATGTTTTTAAGTCTGGTCTCTAACCTAGTCAGGTAGCATTTTTCTATGACTTGTTTCACATGCCCAGAGATCGCTAGGGAAAATTTTGATTTTTCTCGTTGATACTTAGAGGCGAACTTCCTTGGTTGATTATGGTTTCAAATGAAAAAATTTCATTGTTTTAGTTGATTTTAGGTTTGTGAAATTCACTTTGAATTTTTTAGATAATACCCACATACTTCAGTACATGTTTTACCAAGCATGGCATCATCCCATCTTTTTATGCTTTGTTTGTTTCATTACTTGAATTCAGTGAGTGAGAGCGTTGTATACGTACCTTTCGGCATAAGTTTGGGGGATTTAGTTACTCATGCTATTGTCAAGTGACATCATTCATTTATGTATCACTGATAGATTAATACTTTTAATTTTGTGTGTGTTTACAGGACGCCTCCTAAGCGAACATCTAAAGGAAAGGAGAAAATTGCCTCCACTTATGGTATTGTTCATACTCGGGACAGGGGCGTTAGATAGTTTTTGAATCAAGAATCCATATCTAGATACTTCGATATCGTTAGACATTGGGCATTACTTGTGGAGAGACTGGTTAAACTAGAGGATTTTCTAGGGTTTGAGATCATTACCTTAGTGCAGAATGTAGATGGGACAAAGTAGTGGAGAGACCACACCCAGTATACGAAGGACTTGTTAGGAGTTCTACGTTAACTTCAGTAGTGAGATAGACACCCCTGGCTCTGAGCATTTACATCAGACTTGGGTGAGAGAATGGTGGATTATATTCTCACCAGAGGTCAGACATGATTATTATTAGTTAACTTGGGAAAATGTTGTCCCAATTCCAGGTTACTTCCATTGAAACGAGGTGGAGGATGTTTCATTTATGATGGATATACTAGGATTACAAAACCCTTTTTAAACTTAGTTCTACACTTTGACAACACAGTGAAATATTGATGAATCAATGTTCCTAAATATTCAACACTCTCTCTCGACTAATGTCAAACCTATTCTCATATATGATCCGACTATATCTCTATAATGGATGCGAAAATACAAGAATGCCTGAGTTTTTATGAACACTTAAACATTCCCATAAGACATAGCGGTATATTTTAATCCCATATAGAATCATATGACAATTTATATATGTCGAACCTATTTTCCTTCTTTCGAATGCAAAATAAGTCACCAAATTCACATAACTACCGAGCAAAATAATTGTGGAGAAAAGAAAATTATAGAAATTGTTCAATATCCAAGATTCGTATTTCAATGTTAAATGTATAAAACTAAAAACTAAAACTCATATAACATGGTTAATCGGTCTCCTAGTACAAAGAAAGCTAGCATAACATGTTATGAATAAGAAAACAAAAAGAATATTGAAGAATTGACATCACCCAATATAATTATTGAATTCATTCTTAGCTCCGTGGTGTTGTTCTTTCCATTATTGCTCCTTTTTCTCCTCTCAAAACCCTTATCCTCCTCTTTCATATGTTCTAGATGGCTCTAGAATTGGAATTTAGCAATTAAAAAAATGAACAACTTCAACAGTACAAAATTCAAATCAATCTCCACCGGTTATATATGTATAACTCGACGCGCGTGTGTGTGTTTGTAAACTCATGTAGATATATCAAGTTCATGATTGACTCAACTCTTGACTCGTAGTAGTCAAATACTTCCTTACTTCGCTTGAAAGATGCACACACCCCCAAACTTATTCTTTTCACTCAAATTTCCCTAGGTGCATTCTAAGTTTGACTTATTCAATTCTATTCCTTACTCTCTCTTAGTTTGGATAGATCTTACTATTATAAAGTTCACACTTCAACAAGTCAAGATTCTCCTATATTTTTTATTGCTTCAACCTTTAAGATTAGAATAAGTTACTTACCTCTCATCAAATGTCTATTCTAATAACCAAATGTCTTGTGGCTTAATCACTGTAATTTTGTTTTTTTTTTCAAACAAACATCTTCTCATTTGTTTTTTATATAACTCATGTAGCGAACTTTAGGCCGATGACTCCCAAGTTAGAGGACCCTAGGGCACAAGGTTTTAAACCACCCTTACATGCTTAATCAGTCAAGTTATACAGGCTCGAAAAAATGCTTTTATTCACACAGAGATTAGTGCAATGCCCATTTTCTTTTAGACATTCAGTTTCTAAAACTATCCCCTAAAGACTTTTACCTCGTCTTCATCTCATTGATTTTAGACAATCCACACAAGATAATATCATGTACGAAATCCCTTCTCATCTCAATGTTCCCCTATAAAAGGTCAACCATCTCTAAACTACCCTATAATTGGATTATCTAGTAATACAATAGAGGTTATTGGGGTTTACTTACTATGTTCAACTATTCTCTACATAATGAACCAAATCACCAAATATGTCAAACATGATTAGCGTACATAAAAATGTCAAGTTTCACATAAACAAGATTTACCTAATTCAATAGTGCACTATTTTTGTTATTTACGGTTCATACCTATTCCAATATTCTATATTATAACAGGCAGGGTTATCAAACCTTCACAAGTACACAAAACTATTATTATTATTTAAATACTAGGAAATAAATGAATAAAACTGCAATTTTTTATTTTTTTTTTAAAACCACACAAATCACACAGTTTTTGCAGTAAAATGATGAATGCCATCCCCAAACTTATGTAAAAACATTGTCCTCAATATGTAAATAATGGTAAAATGTAAAATGAAAAAACACCGAAAGATAAGGACAGTCTCACATTAATATAAATAAAATGGGGTGCAGAATACTCCCTTGATCAGTTCAAAGGTGGTGGATGGAAACTAGAACCAGATGCACCATCAGTTGAGAATGGAGGAAGTTGTGAGAGAATATGATGCATCAACTCGGATAGCTGTGCTAACCCGGCCTGCATACCATGAATGAGTAGAGACTGTTCTCTAACCTCATTCTCAAGTCTCATCGGCTCGTAGTTGAATACCGTCTACTCGACCTACATATGTTCTCAGCCATCTATTCAAGGTCTCAACCTCTCATCTCATAGCCAATGACTCTCTACTAGCAGTAGAGGTGAAGTTCCTGGTAGTTAGCATGGCACTCTGCGCTGCCTGAATATTCGTGGCGCCTACAGCATGCTGAAGACTCTCAATATTTCAGCTAGAACCGACCATAGTGGCAAACATCTATCTCAGCAACTATGTATCAACATCCATTAGTGCCGGCGGTGCCTCGGCATCTCAGCATCATCAGCCCACTGACCCTGCGCAGCCTACTACTATATCAGCCTCTCTCTCTCGTGTTTCTCTCTATGTTTTTCCCTAGCTTCATCCTGGGCCTCCAAGGTAATTTGTTTAATCTGTTTTAGAAAGCTCCCCCGGATGGGATTGTAATAACTACACTCTTGCATATCCCACTGATCAGACTTGGAAAGATCAGAGAATGGTGAAGATCTCCCCATACATCCTAAGGATGAATCTGATTATAAATGAAGGTGGCTAAGTCAATCTTCTGTCGTCTCACTAAGTGATAGATAAAATCAACTTTAGGATCGATGAATGTGGTCCGATGTGAGGTGGCTCGATGTTGTGACAAATAAACAGCTATAGAACGAATATGGATGGTGTGGGCTCAATCTGATGCCACTCTGGAGTTCGTAACGACCACACATCCTCGTGCCCAAGTAAAACTTCCCTGACCATGTTATAATGGAAATCTCCAGGAATAGGAACAATGTTATCCCAAGTTAATTAATAGTAGTCGCGTATTACTTCGGGTGTAAACATTATCCATTTGTCCCTCACCCATCTCTTGTGTAGATGTTCGGACCCATGAGTTTCGATATCAATATGAAGTTGGCATATAATTCGCGAACCAGTCCCTCATCCGTCAGATGTGGTCTTTCTATCACTTTTTCCCAACCACGGTTCTGTAATAAATTGACAATCTCTAATCCAGGAAAATCCTCCAGTTTAACTGGCCTTTCTAGAAGCAGTGCCCAGTGGCGAATGACATCTGAGTATCGCATGATGGCCTTTTGATTCGAAATTCTTTGTATTCCCCCTTCAGGTTCCCTAGTTCGCTCAGTATGCGAAGTGGATGCTACTTTCTCTTTTCCTTTGACCGTTTGCTTAAGAGGCATTCTGCAAACACAAAGAAAACATGCAAGTCTTTTGTGATGCATAAAATAGATGCTATGGTACTTGATGATAAAATGGATACATGAGCAGCAAATTCTCTAAACTTATGTCAAAAGCATGCATGATACTCGAGTAAGGGTGTGTTTGAGCCACATTATTTTGGAAGAATGTATTTTGAAATAGTAAATTGATGGAGAATGTGTGGTTGAAAAAGAAGGAAAAGTTATTGTGTGATGAGAAATATTATTTTATTGAAGAATGTGTGGTTGAAAATTAGTAAGAGAATGAAAATAAAAATTTTAATGTGTTCCAAACATGGGCTAAGTAAGAAATTACGTATAATTGACCAAACAAAGCATAAAACAATTTAACGATGCCATACTCAACTAAATATGTAGTGAAATATGTGTATAACAAAAAATCAAGTTGTAGTCAACAAACCCACCATCAATTCAAACAATGAAAAGTTTCCATTTAAAACCATGTTTAACTAGGCTAGTTCGCCTCTAGGTATCGGTGAGAGAAATTGAAATTTTCCCAAGCTATCTCCTGGCATATGAAAGGTCCATATTGGTCTTATGTTCAATTTTGATATCAAATGGACCTCGTTTGGGTTAGAGAACTGATGGACGAAGTAAGGGACGTGAAGTGACGTAGCCTAACCATGTCATGCATACGTGTGGTCAATTTGGATTTTAGTGTTTTCAACTACATGTTTCGATGAACTTAAACACACCAAGCAATCCAAAATGCCTATCAACTATGTCAAATTCAAGATTTATCCTAATTCACCACAAATGTTCACATAGGCAATTCATCAAACACATTGCAAGCAATAGATTTGTAAATTAAATTTCTAATACTTTGGTTTAATCAAGCCATACAACTCAAATCCTAGACTCCATTATCTACCTAATGCCTAACTCATCAATCAAGCAATAGAAAACTCATTTAAAAAGGGTAAAGAGAGATATGGACTTACCTTGGATTTCTTTAAAAGATTGTTGAAGAATTGAAGATAAAATGGATGATTGAAAAACGTGTAAGTGATTTCTTGCGATGGTTGTGTACGTGAAGAAAAAGGTGTGCTCGCGGTGCCGTGTGCATGTGTCGTGTGTGTAGGTCATGAGTGAAGTAGTGGTGTGTCCATGTGCGTCGGTTTTTGAAAAAAAAAAAAAAAAAATTTGGTTCAACTTTACTCCATGCGACCGCATAGAGCAAGCAGATGAGATCGCATAAAGTAAAAATCCAGGGACAATTTAGGCCCTAATGCTCCATATGCGATCGCTATTCTAGTAGTCTAATGCTCTATAGAACAAGCAGAATGCGGATCTTTTCTTTTTTAAAATATCGTTTTTCCATCTACAACTCAATCCGGCTTCCTAACACCTACATTTTTACACCAAATTATCTAAGTACCATCCAACACTCCCAAACTTGTGCACAACACCTATAAACTAGTGTGGATCATACATAGACCTTGTGTGAACTATAGGGATGATGAATGACCGACTATTATTAAAAAATCTAAAAAACATGAAACATTCCTAATCTAATGTAAAAGGGGAAATAAATAAAAGGGAAGACCGGTTGGGTTGCCTCCCAACAAGCGCTTGTTTATAGTCCATAGCTCGACTTTATGGTGATTGATTCACTCGGGAGTTTACAGATAAACGGTGGACTTTTCTTTTGAGAATTCACAGCTTCATTAAGGTTTCAACCACTGTCCATTGACTTTAAACGTTCCCTTGCTGTCATGAGTGATCTCTATAGAACCATACAGAAATTGGACGTGACCACCTTGACCTCAACTTTCCCGAAAAAAGCTTGAGTCTAGAATTGTATAATAGGACTTTTGGCCAACCTCAAACGTTCTTCTTCGAATATCCATGTCGTGCCACTTTTTGGTTCGCTCTTTGTGAGTTTTGCATTCTCATAATTATACTTTCAGTCAAAATTCATCCATTTCATTCAACTGAAGTAATCTCCGCACTAGCTACTTTCAAATCAAAATTTAAGTTTTTGACCGTCTAGTAAGCTCGGTGTTCCAATTCAAGTGACAAATGGTACGCTTTCCCAAAAACTAAGTGATACGGAGACATGCCTATAGGTGTCTTGAATGCTGCTCTGTAAGCCCACAATCAGACGCCTCTTAAACCAATCTTTTCGTGAAGAACTCACTGTCACCTCAAGTATCCTCTTTAATTCTCGATCTGAGATTTCAGCCTGCCCGCTAGTTTGAGGGTGATAAGGGGTTGCTATAAGGTGCCAGACGCCATATTTAGCCAATAAGGATTCAAATTGCCGATTGCAAAAGTGTTTATCCTCATCACTTATGATAGCTCTTGGTGTGCCACAACGTGCGAAAATGTACTTCTTTAGAAACACAACCACCACCTTAGCATCGTTGGTTGGTAATTCTACTGCTTCTACCCATTTTGAAACATAATCAACAACAACTAAGAGGTACTAATTGGAGAATGACGGAGGGAATGGTCCCATAAAGTCTACTCCCCATACGTCAAAAAGACCTCTAAAATGCAATTTAACGAAATCTCGTTCCTTCTAGATATGTTTCCCGTGTGCTGGCATCTGTCACACCTTTTCACGAACTCAAAAACATCCTGAAAAGTGAAGGTCTGGAATCTAGACCGTAAAATCTTAGCAGCCGTCTTGGATGTCCCAAAGTATCCCGCGTAAGCAGATTAATGAAGCACTCTAGTATTTGAGATACTTCATCTTCAGGAACACATCGTCGGTTTGATATGCCCCTCACCTCTAGAGAATGGGATCCTCCCAAAAATAATATTTCAAGTCAGAAAAGAATTTCTTTCATTGATGACTTGAACAATTCGGTGGACTGATAGACTTGGCCAAATAGTTTACTATATCCACCTACCAAGGCCTCTTCCACACTAAATATATCTGAAAAAATCTCATTGATCTCTATTAACTCTTTATGCTCTCACTGGGTTCAAGTCGAGATAAGTGATTGGCTACCACGTTTTCACTGCCCCGCTTGTCCATGATCTCTAAATCAAACTCTTGCAGAAGAAATACCCAACGGATTAGTATTGGTTTGACGTCCTTCTTTGTCATCAAATATTTTAAAGCGGCTTGATCGGTGTAGACCTTTGATCAAATGAGATATGATCGAAATTTATCAAAAGCGTAGACCACAGCCAGAAGCTCTTTCTTAGTGGTGGCATAGATAATCTGCAAGTGGTTCAAGTTTCTATTGGCATAGTATATCACATGAAATATCTTGTTCTTTCACTCATCACACATTAATTCGAATAGCAAACTCCAATCCGGTGCAATGATCATTGGGGAGGTCAACTTCTCTTTTAAAGTGTTGAAAGCCAATAAACACTCTCTAGAGAAGTCAAAATTGACATCCTTAGCTAACAAGTCGCACAAAGGCTTTGTGATTTTCGAGAAATCCTTAATGAAACATAGATAATACCCGGCATGCCCTAGAAAATTGCGAATGCCCTTAATTGATGCAGGCGGCTGTAATTTCTCAATAATCTAAATTTTTGCTTTGTCCACCTCTATCCCATTAGCTGAAATGCGATGTCCCAATACAATGCTCTCATGTACCATGAAGTGGCATTTTTCCCTGTTCAATACCAAGTTGGTCTCCTTGCATTGCTGTAATACCAAACTCAGATGTTCTAGACATTCGTCAAACGAAGATCCCAACACTTATCCATGAAGATTTCGATGAATTTCTCTACCACGTTAGAGAAAATTGCCATCATACAACGCTGAAAGGTAGCAGGAGCATTACACAAACCGAATGACATCCTACGATAAGCAAGTATACCATGGGCACACGTAAAAGTGGTCTTCTCCTGATCATCGGTACTACTGAGATCCGATTATATCTAGAGTATCCATCAAGGAAGCAGTAGTGTGAGTGCCTTGCCGGTCTTTCCAATATCTGATCGATAAATGGAAGAGGAAAGTGATCCTTCTGAGTAGCAGTGTTGAGTTTACCATAATCAATACAAACTCTCCATCCCGTAACAGTCCTGGTGGAAATTAATTCGTTCTTTTCTTTCTGTACCATCGTAATACCACCCTTCTTCGGTACAACCTGAACATGGCTGATCCATGCACTTTCTGATATTGGATAAATGATACCTGCATCCAAGAGTTTCAACACCTCTACTCTGACTACCTCTTTCATGTTTGGATTTAGCTTTCGCTGACTATCTACACTTGGTCAAAAATTCTCCTTCATGAGAATCTTATGCATGCACAGTGAAAGACTGATCCCTTTAATATTTGCAATAGACCATCATATGACTGTCTTATTGTCCGTAAGTACCCATAGTAGCCTCTCCTACTCTACCTCGCTAACTGGTTTTGGAATAATTACTGACAGTGTGTAGGACTCCACCAAGTAAGCGTATCGGAGATGAGGTGGTAGTTGCTTGAGTTCCAATTTAGGAGGCTGTTGAATATACGCGTGTATGGTGGATTGGTCTCCAAAAATCTAGCACATCTTGATCTCAAGAGAATCGGTGTTAGTAGATTGAGTGTGTAATGCATGCCTCATATACATCCGACAGTTGATGTAGCAGGAATGTGTCTTGGACCACCTTTTCGATCACATCTACTCGAAAGCAACTGTTTGACTCGGTAGAAAATTTCATGGCCTTTAAGATATTAGAAGAAATTTGAAATCTTCACCAAATCTCAAAATAATTTGCCCCTTCTGAACGTCAATAAGAGCTCTCCCTGTGGCTAAAAATGGTCAGCCCAATATGAGTGGAATATTCATGTCTTCCTCCATGTCAAGAATGAGAAAATCAATTAAGAAGATCAATTTTTCCACCTTAATCAATACTTCTTCAATGATCCCTCATGAATGAGTAAATGATCGATCAACTAGCTGAAGAGTTACCGTAGTTTCTTTAGCTTATGCCAATTCGAGTTTTTTGAAAATAGAAAATGGCATCAAATTAATACTTGCACCTAAGTTTTATCAAAATAACAATCTCCAATAGTGCAACGTACAGTAAAACTCCCTAGGTCCTTTAACTTTGAAGGTAGCTTTTTCTGGATTCTGGAACTACACTCCTCAGTCAACATCACCGTTTCGTGCTCCCTAGCTTGCGTTTATTGGATAAGATGTCCTTTAAGAACTGGTATAGTTCGGCATTTGAATGAGTGCATCAACAAATGGGATTTTGATGTAGAGTTCCTCGTCCGAAGCATGTATTGTTTCCTTACTCTCACTCAATCTCTTTACATAAATTTTCGATAATTGTACCTCGCTCCTGGTCGTTATTCCTTTTCCATTTTCTTTGGGTTGATTTCTATATTACTGGGTAATGAACATGGTGCTCTACCAGTTATAGAGATTGTCATCTGCCCCACTTGAGTCTCCGAGTTTTTAATAGCATCACTCTGATCACGGAGAGTTGTTTCAGACTTTTTCATGAACTGATTATTATCTTCCATGTATTGATTTTTTTTTTCCATAAATTTTCCGAACATCTCTTCCAACTGAAACTTCTTCTCACGCTGCTGAAACCGATCATGCGTTCTATTCTGATTCTGATTAGCCCAAGAGAAGTTTGGGTGCTTTCCTACAACTTGGATTGTAAGTGTCTAAATGCGAATTATTCTGTTGTCGTTGTCAATTGTCTTTGTAGATAAGGAGCCGTTGGATGAAGAATCCACCATGCTTTTGAATGATGGAAGTAATTCCACATAGAAATATTGGACCTGGAGTCCTTAGCTAATACCGTGATGAGGATACTTCCATAGCATGTTCTTGAACCTGTTCCAAGCTTCATCAAAACATTCTGATTCATTTTGACGAAAAATAGAGACGTCATACTTTAATTTTGCAATTTTGGTCGGTGAAAAGAACTTTGTACAGAATTTCTAAGCTAGGTCGTTCCATGTGTTGATGTTGGAAATAGGTTGAGAATCCAACCACTCCAATGCTTTATCACGTAGTGTGTGTGGAAACAACATTAGTCTGAGAGCATCATCTGAGATATCCTGATATCGGAAGTGTTGACACTTCTCCAAGAATCGAGAGACGTGTGCATGTGGGTTTTCTTTAGCTTTGCCATAAAATCGATGACCATTCTGGAATAGATGTATGACATTGGTGAAACTGGTAGTTAGGTTACCCAAATAGAGGGTAGACAATGCTGGATTGACTCTGAATGATTTGCGGTGGCATAAAATCCCCAACCAGCATGTTTCCCTCATCAATAATTTTCTCTTCATTGACTTGAACCACTTGTTCGTTTTGCGCATTAGCCATTTGTTGTACTTTTCTTGCTTCTCTTTGCCTACGATGGAAGGTGCGTTCAATTTTTGGATCAGCTGAAATCAAATCACCGCCAAGCGACCTTCATGCAAAAGACCTGAAAGAAGATCAAAACTAGCACTTAGATAAACTACGAATAACTAACTAATACAAAATAAAAAAACAATGTTCGAATAAGTGTCAAGATAAATAAAAGTAAACTAAATTGCCCCGGCAGTGGTACGAAAAACTAGTTCATTAAAATATATTTCGAATAAAAATCACCGCAAGTGTACAATTCGTTAACAAGTAAAAAAGTGAATTTTTTTGAGTCCAAGTATCGTCCCGCAAAAATTGATTAGTTCAAATTCCTATTACCTTGAAATTGAAACTAGAATAAAATGACGTGTTTGTTTTGATGAAGTTATAACTAGAATAATACTAAGTATGCAATTATAAATGATTAACTAAATTAAATGCAAACATCGTTAAATGTAAGTTGGAGTGTTTTAATTTATGATGAATGTACTAGTATTAGGAATCCCCATGTAAGAGTTCTTTTTAAACCTAGTTCTACACTTTAACAACATGGTAAAATATTGACAAATCAATGTTCCTAAGTTATTAAACACTCTCTCTTGATTAATGTCAAACCTATTCTCATATATGACACGACTATATCTCTATGACGGATGCGAACATACAAGAATGACTGAGTTTTTATGAACACTTAAATATTCACATAAGACAAAGCGGTCTGTTTTTATCCCTTATTGAACCCTATGATATTTTATATACGTCGAACTTATTTTCCTTCTTTCGAATGCATAAAATAAGTTATCAAATTCACTGTAGGCACACAATAATTGTGGAAAAAAGAAAATCATATAAATCGTTCAGTATCCAAAATTCAAGTTTCAATGTCAAATATATAAAACTAAATATTAACTCTCATATTACATGGTTCATCATTCTCTTAGTACAAAGAAAAGTATCCTAACATGTTACAAAGAAGAAAACAAAAAGAATATTGAAGAATCTACATCATCCAATATAATTCTTGAATTTATTCTTCGCTTCGTGGTGTTGTTCTTTGTATTATTGCTCCTTTTTCTCCTCTCATAAGTCCCCCAATCTTATTTCCATAAGAATTTCACGTGTATGAGGAAACTAGAATTTTTCTGTCGAAGTTGAACTACGCGACCGCATAGTTCATTTCCCCAAGACCGTATAGAACAAAATGTGAGCCCTTGGAATTTTCTAAAGCAACCTGTGCGTCCGCATGGTATTAATATAGTTTAATACCAACCGCATAGTCTTAAGAAACTTCCACATCTTTATGTTTTGGTCATCGAACTCCATTTTGCATTTCTCGACCTCTTTTCCCACTTCTTTTTTCAATGTTTCATTTTGTTGCTCAATTTTTCTTCGACATCTTCAATTCCTCAGAGGTCATCTTTCAATTATTGGCATCTTGGTCCCTGAACTTTTATTTTCTTTCGTTTTAGTTCCTTTTTTCTTGTTTCTCCTAAATTTTGCCACATTCATCCATGATGTCCTGCAAAACACAAATTACATAGAAATAAGCTATATTCCAATATATTTATCAACAATTGTCCATGTTTGTGGCCTAAAATAAGTGTGTAAACGCACCTATCATGGGCCATTCATGCACCACAATAGTACACGTACAACTCATCTAACTGCATTCACTAATCCCAAGGTTGGATTCGTCACTACTTAGTGAGGGGTCAGAGATTGACTTGGCAACGTTCATCTATGAGCAGATTCACTCTCAAGGGACTTGGTATGATACACATCGTTCTTTAATATTCCCGAGTCTAATCAGCAGAATTTGCAAGAGCTCAGGGGCCAATATCCCTTTTGGGAATGTTTCACAGAAACCTAATGCTTTTATTAAGCGCACTACATTTGAGGCTCTAGAGAGAGCTAGAGAAAAGCATAGAGAATGCTTAGAGGGGGAGCACCTTAGACAGTTACTAGTTGAGTAGGTCGGCAACCGCGACTTTGAAATGCTGTATGCTCCACCACTACCTAGTGACTACTATAGCCAGCTCTAGTCGAGATATTCAGAATCATCAACAGGTTGTTGGCGCCATGGGTGCGGATATCTAGACAGTGCAAAGTGATATGTTGACTAACAGGAATTTCGCTGCTATTGTCAGTAAGGAATCTTTGGTTGCAAGGAGATAGGTTGAGACCCTGAATGGGCTAGATTTGATGCTATACGGTCGAGGGCTAATGAAATGTGGGACTTATTAGGCAGCATTTAGACTGAGGTTCAAGAGCAGTCGACACTACTTCAAGGTATGCACGTGCAGCTTGACGACAGTTTTGGCATGATCCGAGTTGATACGACAAATTCTTGCACGACTACTTCCACCTTTAGCAAATGGCACATCTGGCTCTACTTTTCCTCCACTATCTTCACTGTCACATCCTTATTGATCAGAGGAGAACTCATCACCTCTTATTTTGGTATCTAATTCTGTTTTTGTCCTAACTTTCTGTATTTCACTAAATTTGCTACACATTGAAGACAATGTTTTGTATAAATTTGGGGACAGAACTTTAATGACACCTTGGTCGTTCATCAATATTTTTGTATAATTTATTGCTTTTTGTGTGAAAAAATAAAAATAAATAAATAAATAAAATTTTAGTAGTAGTTTTTATTTATTTTCTAGTATTTGCTTATTATTTTGTGTACTTGTGTGGGCTAAATGATCTTGCCGACAATGATGTGTATTGGAATAAGTATTGGCTATAAATGGTGGAAATATTGCATACTTGGATTAATCAATACTTGCTTATGTGAAACTTGACATTATTTATGCACGACACTATGTTTTACACGTTAAGTAGGTGATTTGGATCATTACTTAGAGAATAGTTGAACATTGTAAGTTAAACCCAAATAACCTCTATTGTATTAAACAATAATCCATTTGTAGAGAGTAGTTTGGAGGTGGTTTCGCCATTACAAGGGATCATTGAGATAAATAGGGGTTCAGTGCATGAAATTACCTTGTATAGATTGTCTAAAGCCAATGAGATGAAGACGAGGTGAACGTCTTAAGTTAAGAGTTAGTTTTAAAGGCATTCGTCTATAAGAAAAGGGGCATAGTACTAATCTATGTGTCAATAAAATTATATTTTCGAGCCTGCATAACTCGAGTGAATAAGAGACGTATTGGTTTAAAATCTAGTGCCCAATGGTCATCTGACTAGGAAGTCATCGATCTAAAACTTGCTATATGGGTTATATAGAAAGCAAATGAAAAGATGTTTCAAAAAAAAATGAAGAAAAAAAATGGTTGAGAATAAGCACAATTATAATGATTAAGCCCTAAGACATTTGGTTGATAGTACAATACATCTGATACAAGGTAAGTAGCTCAGTTAGTCTTAAAGGTTGAGACAGTAAAAAAATATAGGAGAATATCGACTTATTGAAATGCGAATTTGTGATAGTAAGATCCATCCAAACTAAAAGAGGGTAATGAATAGAATTAAATAGTTCAACTTCAGATCCACCTAGGAAAATTTAGTGAAAAAAATAAGTTTGGGGGATGTGCATCTCTCGAGAGAAGAAATGATTTGACTACTACGAGTCAGGAGTTGAGCCAATCATGAGCTTGATAGGTTTACAGAAGTTAAACACACACACACCTACGTTGAGTTATGCATATAACATGTTTTATTTGGAGTTAAGTTATAGTTTGTTTGAGGACAAACAATTATTCAAGCTTGGGAGATTTGATAAGTACGTTATATACACTTATTCAAGGCACAAAATATGGACAATTGTTGGTAAAATATATCGAAATATGGTTTTAATTTATAAATTATGTTTTGTAGGATAACATTGATGAACACGGTTGAAATTAGGGAAAATGAAGTGAAAAGGATTAAAATGGAAGAAAACCAAAGTTTAGGGACCAAAGTGCAAGTGAAAGATGACCCGGAAAAAGAAACGAAGATATGAAAGAATCAAGAACCAATTGAGCAAATAAATGAAGTGTTGGAAGAAGAAGAAGTGAGAAAAGAGATCAATAAACGAGAAAACGGAGTTCATGGGACTAAAATGGAACTTGTAGATTTTATACTTTAACCTATGCGGTCGCATGGTTAAATTCAAGGAATTGAAAGAGTGATTTTCAGTGATCTATAACAGTCGCATGGAAGTGTATTATGGGGTCGCATAGTACATTTTCGAAGGAAAAATTCTGGTTTCCTTATTTGAATAAAACTTTTATGGAAACAAATCTTGGGGCATCTTTTAAAGACTTCGAGTCGTCCAGAACTAGGTATCACGCATTACAACACATTTTAAGAGATTTTGGAAGCATAGAAGGAGGTAAAACACGAAGATCGATTCTAAGACACGGAGATTCAATTAAAACTTTATTTGGGTGATGTCGATTCTTCAAATTTTCTTTTGTTTTCTTCTTATTAACATGCTAGGCTAGTTTTCTTTGTGTTAGGAGAACGATGACCCATGTAATATGAATTTTCAATCTTTTAGTTTTATATACTTGATATTAAAGACATGTTTTTGAATATTGAATGATTTATATGATTTTATTTTCTCCACAATTATTGTGCACAGTAGTTGTGTGAATGAGTAACCTATTTTATGCATTAGAAAGAAGGGAAATAGGTTCGACATATATAAATTGTCATAGGGTCCGATAGGGGATAGAAATATATAACTATGCTCTATGTGAATCTTGAAGTATTTATAAAAATTCATACACTCTTGTATGTTCACATCCATCATAGAAATATAGTCGGGTCATACATAAGAGTAGGTTAACATTACTTGAGAGAGATTGTTAAATAAAACAGGAATATTGATTTGTCAAAATTCAATCGTGTTGTCAAAGTGTAAAACTAAGGTTAAAAAGAATTATTTCATGGGAATTCGGGATCCTAGTGCATTTGTCATTTATTAAGCACATTAATTTACATTTAGAATAATTTACATTTAGTTAGTTAATTTACTCATAATTGCATAAGAAGATTAATTTATTCATAATTTTGTCACAACAAACTTTCGGTTAAAGTCGTGATAATTAAAGTTGAACTAATCAATCTATGTAAGATGACACTTGGATTCAAAATCCACTTTATTACTTATTAATGAAAAATTTACTTGCGGTGGTTTTAATTTGAAATATATTTTCGTGAATACAAGCAAACAACTAATTAAATACCAAAAGAGTAATAACGAAATAACACACCAAATCTTTACGTGAAAAAACCCTCTAGTGTAGAGGGGAAAAACCACTGGAGAATTCCAATCAAATCCACTATAATAAACAGAGATTACAACATTCAAGTTTATGCCCAAAACATCTAAGCAAATTAAAAATCAACAATTTCAATTCTCTAAGAAAAAATATAATTCACCACAACTTAGTTGATGAAGGACCGAAGAAATCCTTTTTGGAGAAACTTCAATTTGCTCTGTGTGAAAAACCACTCCCAAAGTTTGAAGAAAAACTTTTTTGCCTGCCCAGTTTAAAGCCACGGTCACTGTTTTCTCTTGTAGCAACACACTCTCTGTTTTTCTCTCTATATTGTAGCCACGATTTTTTATCATTCAGCCCCATATGTGACCTACTATCATATAATAGTGAATTGGGCATTTAATTCCTCATGGGCTGGAAGCCCATGTAATAATCTTCCGTTCTAGCCTATTGAGGAATGAAATTATTCTCTAACAAACTAGTTAGAGTCCATGTCGGCTAATCCAGCACAAAGCTCTTTGTCTCTGGTCACAACCTTTGTCATCATATAGATGGATTCTTTTCAATATGAATCTTTTCTAATAATATCAATTGTTCTGCCATTACTTGTCGCAAGCAATGATATAACACATCAATATGCTTCATCCGAGAATGATAAGTATTGACTGTTGCAATTAACTACATATCTATCTTGCTTCAAAACCAAATCTTGGAGAAACTGTTTCATCCAATACATCTCTTTCATTGCTTCAATTGTTGCAATGTACTCAGTCTCAATTGTAGATAAGGCAACACACTTTTGTAGTTTTGACTGCCACGAGACAATCCCCCCGCAAAAGTAACCAAGTATCCTGAAGTTTATTTACTACCATCAAAATTACCAGCCACATCTGCATCAGTAAAGCCCTCTAAAACTAGTTTTGAATCTCTAGAGGTCAAGCACATCTTGACATATCTCTCAAGTATCTAAAAAATTCATTTCACTACCTCCTAATGATCTTTATCGGGATTAACAAGACACCTGCTGACCACCCCAACTACGTGAGAAATGTCTGGCCGTGTACAAACCACATCATACATCAAACTCTCAATCGCAAAGTAGTAAGGAATTTCTGTCGATCTTTCTTTATCTTCCTTCTTAGAAAGACAAGTCATCTCATTCAATTTGAAATGACTACCAAGTGTGTCCCAACTGGTTTAGCATTCTTCATGTTAAACCTTTCCAGCACTATTTTTTACATATTTTTCCTATGATAACCATAACTTTTTGGCTTTTCCTTTCACGACGAATATGCATTCCCAAAATTTGTCGTCTTGGTCCAAGATCCTTCGTGTCAAACGACTTGAATGAATCTACCTTCAAACCTGCAAATCAACTGAGCATCTTGCCCCCACTATCAACATATTATCTACATATAGCAAAATGGTGATAAAGTTACTACCATGGAATTCTCTAACACAATGATCTGCATCTGTCCTGGTATAACCATGACCCGTCTTGGAGCCTGTTTCAACTCATACAAACTTTTTTTCATCCTGCAAACCATATCTTCCTTTCCTTTTACTTCAAATCCCTATAGCTGAACTATGTAGATTTCTTTCTCAAAAACACCATGGAGAAAGACAGTCTTTACATCTAACTGCTCAAGATCCAAACTAGCTACTAAACCCAAAATCACTCGAATGATAGATTTTGACAATAGGAGATAATATCTTATCGAAGTCAATCCCTTTCTTTTGACTGCTTCACCACCAATCGAGTTTTATACTTCACTAGCATTTTCCCATTTTTCTTCGACTTGAACACCAATTTATTTTTCAATGCCTCTTTGCCTTTAGGAAGCTCTGCTAGCTCATAAGTGTTATACTTCTGCTAAGAATTTATCTCGCCTTCACCCAGCTCTATTTGTCCTTATGCGATTGTACTTCCTGGAAGCATTCTAGCTCCCCCTCATCAGTTATCAACATATAATTTGATACAAGATACCGGGTTGATGGATGATATTCCTTGTTAGATCTTCTAACCAAAGGTTCCGATGTAGTAGGTTACTCTCCCTACTCAACATCATCTAGATCACCCTTATCAAGCCCTATTGGCTCATTAGCATGAGTGTCAACATAAGTCCTACCCCCTGAATGGTAATGTCTAGAGATAAAGAGACAAGTGTAAGGTCAATGACACCCTCAGCAACACGTCTATGATTCCTAGATTTCTTGAAATCTATTAACTTCTAATTTTTATGAAAAATCATATTTCCACTTCCGATTATTTTCTTCTTTTCTAGATCCCATAATCTATAGGCAAATTATGTATCTCCATAGCCAACAAAAATATAAGCACTAATTTTATCATCTGGTTTAACCCACCTTATGCACATGAGTATTTGTTTTGCACCCAAACCTTCAAGAGAATAAGAAACATCCTTTCCTCTCCACACCCTTTTTTTGGAATCTCAAAATCCAAACGAATTGATGGAGACCAATTGATTATGTAGCATGTTGAATGGACAAGTTTACCCTCGAACGACTTAGGTAACCAAGCCATCCTTAACATGCTTTTGACCTTTTCCACAATAGTATAGTTCATTTTATCAGCTACACTGTTGTGTTGTGGAGGTACCAAGAACTGTCTTCTCAAGTCTAATACCATGCTATGAGTAGTAATCTTCAAATACATTAGACGTGCATTTCCCTCCGTTGTCAGTTTGGAGACACTTCAAAATCTTTATGCTTTCCCTTTCCACCATGGCATGAAACTTCTTGAAGTGCTGAAAAATCTGGTCTTTTGATCTCAAATAAAATACTCATAACTTTCGTGAAACATCATCAATAAAAGTAAGAAAATAACTAAGGACTCCACCTCAATGGGACCTCAAATATCAGTATAAACCAAATCTAAAATATTGGGATTTTTACTAGAGAACTTCTAAAAGGAAACGCTGTGTTATTTAAACCAAGTAAACAATAATCACATGAATTAGTGTACCTTTGGTAAAAGGAATGAAGGACTTCCTTGCCTAAGTCTGTAATGCTTTCTCACTCATGTGAGCTAGCCGCTTGAGCCACAAGTCTAGTGAAGAATTACTTTCAATTGCATTCACAGCTTTACTACACACCTTTACTTGTTTCTTGTAAGGTATGCAACAAATCTTTCCTCTAGAAAATTCCATCGACCCTTTTATTAGTTTCTATCTTTCGTGCCAAAATAACTGTCATACCCCGCTTCATCGAAGACGTGTAGATAGCAAATTCAGGAGCATGTTTGGAACATGTCGTACACTCTTCAATGTCCTACATCCAATATTTGTACGAAGACAAATATCACCAATTCCCACAATGCTGGCAAAACTGCCATTACCCATCGTTACCTTGCCAAAGTTATCCGGTTTGTATGAAGTGATGAGCTCCAGTCTTGGAGTAACATGGTATGAAGTGAATAGCTCCCATCTTGGAGTAACATGGTAAGAAGCAGCCGAGTCAATAACCCACTCAACAAACTAATTTGTAACATGACAACACTGCTCATCTTCAGTAGAAAAAAAATTCTACTACTACTTCCTCATTTGAAGCACTAGCTACTATAGTTTGATTAGCCTTCTTCTGATTTTTCTCCTCTTTCAATTTGTGTTTTCCAAGCTATGTGATGTTTCTTTATATGACCCTCTTTATCACAGTAAAAACATGTTACACCCCATTTATTTATAGTCAAAGTTAAGGAATTATTTAGTCAAAGTCAAGTAATTCAACCATCAAAGTC
The DNA here is from genome assembly GCA_903798365.1 of Fraxinus sp. 1973-6204. Classification (NCBI taxonomy): domain Eukaryota; kingdom Viridiplantae; phylum Streptophyta; class Magnoliopsida; order Lamiales; family Oleaceae; genus Fraxinus; species Fraxinus sp. 1973-6204. The sequence continues at coordinate 34,961 of CAIGRR010507719.1, forward strand.
AAAGCCAAAGCCAAACAAGGACTTAAGTTGAATGAGTGATTTTCATGGGGCTTTATTTGCAATTTCTAGTACTTTAAGGCCAATAAACAGGAATCTTGGGATTTAGTTTCTAATATGGTAAATGAAAGGACTAAATGTATATTATATGAAGATTGGGGATTTGATTTGCAATATATAATATTTATCCAATAACTTAAAAGAATATTGATGTATTTTCTTCCAAATTTGGGGAAACAAAGAGAAGAGAGAGAGAGAGAGAGAGAGAGAGAGAGAGAGAGAGAGAGAGAGAGAGAGAGAGAGAGAGAGAGAGAGAGAGAGAGAGAGAGANGCCCTCGATGCCATAGCGTCACCGTCCGTCGCAACTCCTTCGTTATCGATCACCGATGTTCAAATAGAGAGAGAGAGAGAGAGAGAGAGAGAGAGAGAGAGAGAGAGCGAGAGCGAGAGAAGGAAGGAAAAGAAAAAGGAAGAGAGAGAGAGAGAGAGAGAGAGGAAAAAAGAAAAGAAGAAGTGGGTTTTCAAGCTTGGGTTCTTCAATTTCTACTAGTAAACAAATATCTACTTATTGAAGAATGGTATTAGATTTTAAAGTTAATGGAAAACTTGTTTATTTTCAAGGTTTAGCAAGAATTAAAAGTTATTGATCATTTGATTTCCCGCAAGTGAATGAGATCGTTATCAAGTAATATAGTAGTGAATAAAATGTCGAACCCACGAGAACTACGTGTTTGACCGAGTTAAACTTAATTGCAACTTTAATTGAATAGCAAACAACTTTTGTGATTTTTTTATACTAATCCCTAAATTATCAACAAATGAAAGTAAGTAAATGCATTTTTCAAATATGTGAGATGCATTGCTAAGATGTCGAATCCCTTTTTTATTCCATTTTTAGTGTAACAATTAAAGTGACAATTTGAAATCATTCATGTTGGTCAATGTTCCTAATTTAATTGAAAGTCTCTCTCGATGGCGATCAAATATATTCCCCTCATGTGACAATTCTATCGCTCGATGAAAGGTGCAAACATGATAAATGCATTAACAAGTACTAGAACACCTATTGAAACCATGTAAAGCATAAATGCATACTATCCTCTATCGAACCTCATAATGTTTATTATATTATGCTTAAACCCTATTGTCTCTTTTTATAACAATAAAATCCATTAACAATTCAATTTGTGATCAAGCAATTGAAAAGAAAGATAAAAACGATAATAAACATCTACAAATCAATCAAATTAGAATCAAAATAATTAATTAAAAATATCATAACAAGGGTTATTCTCATCCTAGCACTGTATAAAATTAGCTTGACATATCGAAATTATAAGAAATCATATTTAAATGAAAAGACAACCCAGATTTTTGATAAATTGAGAAGATGAAGATGAATTTTGAAGTCTTGAATCTCTTCAACGGTTTCTTGATGAATCTCCACTTGCGCCATCAAGTTTGAATCTTCACTTGATTGAATTCTTGCAAGTGTCCTTCAATTATCTCATAAAAACTATGAATTCTCCTAGGGATGGCAAAAAAACCCGTTCAATCCGATACCCTGGGGCCCCTAATGGGGCGGGGATTACCCGCCTAACCGGGTAAACGGGACGGGGGCGGGGCGAGGGTCATTAACCCGAAGTGGGTATGGGGCGGGTATGGGAAATATAGTCACCGCCCCGCTACCCGCCCCATTTAAAGTTAATTTCAAATTTAAGTTTTTTATCGAAAAGAAATAATAAATTTATCATCATTTTTAAAGAGAACATAAGTTATTTTTAACAAATTAGTAAAAACGTAATAATATTTACTAAATAAGGATATAAAAAAATAAAAGCAAAAAATAAAATAAATAAAAAATAAAAAGAAAAAATAAATGGGGCGATAAATGGGGCAAGAGACTTGCCCCGCCCCGCCTCGATCCAGCCCCGAACCCGCCCCGTCCCGCTTTAACCGGGTATGGGGATGGGGCAAGGTAATAAAAATACCCGACGGGACGGGGGTGGGAATGGACGACCCGCCCCATACCCGCCCCGTNGGTCCAGCCCCGACCCCGCCCCGTCCCGCTTTAACCGGGTATGGGGATGGGGCAAGGTAATAAAAATACCCGACGGGACGGGGGTGGGAATGGACGACCCGCCCCATACCCGCCCCGTTGCCATCCCTAAATTCTCCTCTTTTGATGATAATAATTGATGAATATTGGAGAGTATATTATGTATATAAGAGGTCCCCAATATGTATTCAACTGTTATGTATTTGTAGGAGTCTAAAATTGGTTGAAAATCATGTCCAAATTGACTTCTAAAGAAGTTCTAATCGAATAAGGAAAGTTGTCTTCGCGCGAGGATTTTTCGTCTCTACACGGCAGTCAGTATTTTGGTCATAACTTTTTCTTCCAATAATCGATTAAGGAGATTCAAAGTGCATTGAAAATATAACTCAAATGTATACAACTTTGATATAAATATAATTTTCCCAATTCGGAAGTTTATTATGCAAAATATGGGTCTCAATATTCGGCTAAAAATCTGGAATATAACTTGTGCGATTGGAAATTGATTTGGTCATATTCCATTCCTTTTTTAGTTCTAATTCCATCCAATTGTCTCCTAGTAATCTTCAAAGTATCATCTTGTGTCTGAATCAGCTATTGAATAATTACAATTTGGTCCTCAAACTTTGAATTTTGCCATTTTCACCATTTTTCGCTTCTTTATTTCGATTTTTCGTTCAACCATTGACTTTTACCTATATAACATAAAATACAATAATTTAGGATAATTTTTGTGAAAAAAATTACCAAATATCGATATTTTAGGACCCCAAATAAGTGTATAAAATCTAGTATCAGTTATTAAGATGTATNTTCACCATTTTTCGCTTCTTTATTTCGATTTTTCGTTCAACCATTGACTTTTACCTATATAACATAAAATACAATAATTTAGGATAATTTTTGTGAAAAAAATTACCAAATATCGATATTTTAGGACCCCAAATAAGTGTATAAAATCTAGTATCAGTTATTAAGATGTATTTGAGGTACTTAAGAATATTATTGTAAAGAGAATGTATTGGGAAGATTGATGTTGTAGTGGAAGAAATATGAATGGATTGGTAAATTAGAGCTTCCACTTTAAATTTATTGTGTGCATATAATATAAAACACTTGATTTATGATGTGTTACAGTGAGACGTTGAGGTGGGGTTTTGGTATATTTTTGAGCAATTTTTATGCAAATCTATATATAGCTGCTATTTTTGAAATTCTATCCAGGTTGTGTTGTTTCTGTCAATAGGGTTGAAGGCAGGTTTCAATAAACAGACATTGGTGTCACATTTCAGTATTCTAGAAATATAGTGCTAGTTTTGTCAATAATGTGATTTTTTGGGATATCTTATTATGAAAATCAGATTAAAGGTAAATATTAGGGATTAGGTGTTTAAATAATTTATATAAAGGGGTATATGTTGTCCGTGACCCTATATGTTTCTATTGGTAAATTGATAATTCTAATAGTATGAAAAATGATTAAGGCACCTTGGTGAAATGATATGATCTCTTGGGGCAAGTGCGAGATATGGTATAGGATATGTGTTGTGATTAGTTGGTAAATAATTAAAAAGAAGAAAGTTAAGAGAAATATCTATACAAGAATAAATATATAAATTGAGGAATTACGTGGTGGATTTGCAACAGTTTACTTATCAGGTTTTAATTTGAGTTGTTATACTGTTATTTCAAGTATTGATGTGGAAGTTTGGAAATCATCATCAATTTAACCAGATTACTATCCTTAGACCTGTGAGTAAAAAAAATTAAATATTTTTTTAAGTATTGATAAATTAATTATATTATTATACATTTTATGCAATTATATGAATTATTTGTCCAACTACATGATTAATGTGAAAATATTCTTTCATTATGATACATGTGGAATTTCAAAGATTGCATATGGATTATTTGTGAATTAGAATGTTGGACATATGTGATATTGAGATCGACCAGAAAAGTAACCCAATTATATACTTATTCTAGTTCACTGAGGGGTCTCGGTCGTGTCAACAAATATATGAGTCGCGTGAAAGTAAAATTGTTCAATAAAAATATTTTTATTTAGTCCATGTTTGGTGGCCATTCTTTCTAAGAAAAATAGTATTGTATAGTGTTTTTTAGAAGAATATGTGGTTAAAAAGTATATAAAAATTTTATGTTTGCGTACAGAAGATTTTATAGTGTGAAAGTGTGATTGAAAATGAATATGTAAAAAATAGTTTTAATAGTATGGAAATCAAACAAGGGCTTAATTTCGTTTTCTATTAAACATCAACTAAAATCGTTATTTTAGCACGTGAATAAAAAATATAATGTTTGTTAAACATGATTTTACAATCAATGAACAAAGAACACCCATGGTGAATAAAACGTTACAATGTAACAGATTCAGTTAAAGTTTACCCCATAACCTCATAAAAAATTTAAATAGGCATAGTTGAGAACAAAGAAGGATGTGGAAAATCGAACATTGTCAATTTCTCTCCTAACTCTTCCTTGGAGCCTAAAATTCATTGAGTTTAGAAGGAAATATTCCGATTAGGTGAGAAATATTTCTTAATCTCAATTTAGAGGTGAACACACCTCACCTTGAGTCTTCAACAAAGTCATTGCATGATTAACAATTTTGGACGGTGAACTTGCTTCTAAACATCCTTGGAAATTATTTTATATCGTATAAAAAAGGAGCTTTGAAGGATGAAAAATCAAATATATTCTTACTTCATAATAAGCCTCCAAAATCATATACTTTTGTATAAATTTTATAAAAAGGGTAAAATTGGCTTGAAAACGAAGAGACGGATTTTGTTGATCACAAATTACCATACATTTCCGCACCTCACCACATCTCACTCCATCACTGTAGACACCATCTAAAGCACCGTCATTGTCTCAAATCCACAACCTACCACCTCCAACGCACCACAACCACCACCTCCAATGCATCATCACTACCACTTGTAATGCACCACAACCACCGCCACCGCCACCGCCACCGCCACCGCCACCGCCACCTAGCACTATGACTTCCATCACCTCCTCCAATCCACCAACTCCACAACCATCAACACCGCCTAAAGCACAATCGCCACCATTGTAGAACCCCGAAAATTTTACAAGTTGCGTTGCATATAAATTATTTGCCAATTGATAATTGTCATGTCTAGTCAAGTCCTTATGCAAGTCAATTTGTTATACTCTACAATTAATTTGAATAAGCTAAATTTGGAGCCAAATAAGAAAACTACTTAGGTAATAATATTTGTATACTAGGATTTAAAAAAAAAAAGTTAATTTGGATAAGACCAAACTAAGTTAAAGGTGACCAAAGTAAATTATCTTTAAATGAATTTTAGAGAAATTACTTTCCTATGATTAATCAATTCGACCAATTTTAAATTATTGACAATGGATTAGATTTTGGTAATTAAGATAGTACAAACTCTTAATTTAATTACACACAATCACATCAGCATATTGTTGGAATATTCTAACATATTT
>CAIGRR010507721.1:0-12252 GCA_903798365.1 Fraxinus sp. 1973-6204
AAAAAAAAAAAAAAAAACTTGGCACCACGTGTCGCGATTTTCTATCGTCGTCATAAATACTTTATTTTTTCCTCACGCATCTCCTCCTCCTCTTCATGCAACCCATCCCATCTTCTATTTTCACACGCATTTCCCCCCTTTCTTAACGCCATTTACCTTCCACCCATAGAATTCCAATTTCCATCCCGATTCCGATTCCGAATCCGATTTCAAAACCCCACAAAAAACTGATTCTTTGTCGTCGTTCCTTCACATTTTACCGTATTATTTGGTGAGTACAATTCCAATTTCTTTGGAACTTTGATTTCGTTCAAATTTTAATTTCTTGTTAATTTTAGTGATATGTTTTTCTTTTTATGTAATAATTTAAAATGATTCCAGGAATGTAGAGCTGCAATAGGTGTAGGAGCCTTTTTATGTACCCGAGTGGAGCAACAAAATGTCTCCGTGCAAACCATGTACACTTAATTGATAGCTATCATCGATTCTTAAAACTCACAGTTGTATATGATAAAATGATGGGCAGGAAAAAAAATTGTCTCCGTGCTGCACGGAGACAATTTTTTTTAAACAGTGAGATACATTTTCTTTTATTAGTCTAAAATTGTCCCGAAACAATTACAAAGGTCATGGAGAGAGAAATGAAATAAGATGAGTAAATTGAAGAGGGGTGTGTACACTTTTTTTCTCTTTCGTTTTTTAATTAGATTAGGTTTTAACTGTAAATTTGTTGTAAAGTGCTAATTGAAAACTATATCGTAATAAGACGTATGTAAAATTTTTTCTCTATATTTTGATATGTAAAAATGATAAAGCATCTTATCACATTTTCTAACCCCACTAAAAAACACTTCATTCCATACACGAAAATCAGAATTGCCTCTGAACCCCCACAAGGGGTGCTGCCCCTGAACCCCACGAGAGCGCTGCCCATGTGTGTTTTAATGTCATTAATGTCATCCTTTTTATTAACATATTCACTGGTAAGTTGATATTCACCTGTTTTGATATTTTACTCAATCTGCAAAAGTTCCTTAGACATCTCATGATTGAAATATTAGAACTATTTCATAATGTTATTTTCCTTTTTGAATTAGTGAACAATTTTGTCAAATTAGATTAATGTTGCATGTAATGTATTGAGAGTTTTTAAATGCAATTTTTCCTATTATCAAAGTTGAATCAATGTACTATATATATATATTTTTTAAATATAAACCCATATTGTGAATGGATTGCATCTGATAAGAATCTTCAAATTGGTTTCTATTTATATGTCAAGTTTGTAAATATAATTTGTATGTCGATGCTTATTCTTTATTTTGTTACACACTTATTTTTAACATTATTCAATTAACGTACAACGCATGTTAACCCCACTAGTATTTTAAAATATACAATTTTTCGTACCAAAACATCTCAAGTTTCTGGTTCTGCCCCGCGACATTTAATCAAATATGGCCAGCAAGTTTGAGTGAGCGAAATTTGCCGTCTAGATGAAATTTACTGTGCAAAAAGTACTTCAAATTTATCCTTGAAGCCCCAAATTCTTTTCAAACACAATTTGAGTCATTAAAATTTTAAACTCCTATATACAAGCGTGTGTATATTTTTTGAATAATAATTCCAACAATCGATGTGTTTTATTTCTAATTTCTAATCACCGTTGAAGTTGAAAGGAAAAGCTAGTTTCAATAAGTTGGACATAAAACGGTCACATAATGCTTTGAATTTTTTTTCCCTGAATAATTTTTGTAAACTAATTTATGATCATGCTAACATGGACCATGTGTGGGATAACAAAGAAACTTGTCAATTGAATTGAAGGTTTCATCAAGTCTTGTCGAAGAAAAAAAAGAGCTCCAACTCGAAAACTAAGTTTTCAAGTCTAACTATCAAAATCAATAAAACACTAAATTGTTGAGCTCAAAGTGCTAAATATAAAAGTATGTATGCCGCTCGAGTGCTAAGCCCATCAAATTCAATAAAAATCTTTAAAATATCCAATTCGCACTACGTAAAAGACATTACTTACTCTAAATTCTTGAAACGTGGCAAAAGACAATTTACTTATAGTTGAGAAAAGTGAATCGTTTTCATTCACTCAAAGTGCTATTCACAAATAGGGAGTGAATTGCAATAATTTGCATTATATGTATTAGATGTGTTTAGAGAAATGTCCCACTCCCCACTATTGGTTCGGCACTACTTCCATTTTCGAAAATAAAGTTACAAAGGGCTGCTCATCCACAGTTAAACTCTACCTTTAATATTTGCTAGTACATTTTGAAATGGACATGCACTAAATGTCAACTATTTTTGAAAAAGTAATCTTCAATGGAATCAAATATTCAATTACTATTAACACAATCTAATGAGTGATCTTGTGCTTTTTGTTCAAAGTACTCGACAATGTGCCGAAAATTGGATCCCACTATTAGTTCGTAACCAATATGTGATAATTATTGATAATAGACACGATATAGTAATATGAAGAAGAAAATAAAGAAAAATTGATATATGCGACAAAAAAATTATACAATTTGAAAAATACAGGAAAACTTATATTTGAAAAACACTGTAAAACTCGATAGGTCACGTTCTTGTGACCTTTCAATAAAAATTAATTAATTAATATTTTCAACAAAAAGAGTCACATTCTTAATTGCTTTTTAATAAAAAAAAATTTGCGTTCTTTTTATTCTTCTTCTTCTCACTCATCGTAGAAAACTTAGGATTATTGATTGTTAATTTGAGAATAACTTGAGAAGTGAGAATTTGAGAATTACAACGTATTCTAACGATGATGCCGAGTTCCTAGCACAAATTTCTTAATCGATTTCTTTTGTCCAAAAATTATATTTGCGATTACTTAAAAGGCATAACAAAGTTAGAATCGTTGTTACTTAATTTCAACCGTTGATTGTGTGCATTCAATTTAATCTTGAATTAAGTTAAACTCTAAATTCTCGTGGAAATGACACTCTTCACTCATTATTAGTATTACTTGTCAACGAACTCATACACTTATGAAATTTCAATCAAACAACCCACTGGACCCCCCGCCCCCGGGTACCTAAGTCAATGCCAATAGTAAGCCGATAAAGAAATCAATTGCATTAGCATTACTTTGTTGTTTATTTGCCTCCAATCGTGCTCCATTGCTTTCCATATCAATTGAATCACCAATAACAGTTTTAGAGTTTCCAAAAGAATTACTACTGGTATCGATTTCAAAAATTGGCACATTCCCGTAACTATCATCACCTAAATTGAGATCTTCAACACCTTTTTTTGCCAAAAATTGGGTATCAAAGCACATTCTCGTTAATTTAAAGAATTTACATCCTCTTCTCCTACATCATTGTCCAAGATAGGCGGACCATCATATCCTTCATCTGAATCAGCCTCCAATTTAGGATTAAATGGAGAAAAAAGATCCATGTCGAATTTTGTCTCAACATCAGATCTAGAATTCTCTCCTGATAGCTACCCCGTCTAGTTGCCACACCACTAGAGGAATCTCATGTAGTCCGTCATTGGATCATGTTGACCTCGTTTTCTATAAGGATGATGTGGAGAATTTTTGCCGGACCTACTCGTGTCCACACAAGCAAATTTCAACACGTTTTGACTGGAGACTTGGACGGAGAAGGTGTTCTATGACACGAGACAAAAATGTCCAGAAACCGACGATATATTTAAAGATGATTACATATTAATAATCAATCACAAATAACTCAACTAGAACAAGTTAATCTAAACTCATGCAAACAAGAATGTGAAATAAATAAGAGTGATGATCAAAAGTGGCTTCAAGTGTAAAGAGTTGCATTATTCTTCAAATGACATGAGTTGTGATATTTTATAATAGTATAAATGAAGTGGTAGCCGTTGGATGAAGAGGCAAGTGACTTTATCTCCTTATTCGAAATGTCCCATCGTTGCATCAAATCACACATACTAGGTCATGCATCATTTAATACACTATGAACATGTAGCCACTCTAGGGCCTAGGTCTGATACCTATGTAATAAGTTGACAAGACTTAACATTCTTCTGCTACAATATGGGTCACATCAATCATTCATATAAAGTCTTTATGTAGAAGATCTTTTGGGAGAAGTTAATGTGAAAAATGCTCCTTTATGGTTAGGAGGCTTCTGCTTCGATAATGTGGGTTTTAGGGTTTCAGCCACTTATACAGTACTTCAACTTTAGGACTTCAGCCACTTACATAGTACTTCGGAGGGATTCAGCTTTAGGGTTTCAGCCATTTACATGTCGTTTTGGCTTCAGGGCTTCTGCCAATTATATAGTGCTTCGGCTTTAGAGTTTCAACCACTTAGATAGTGTTTCGACTTCAGGGCTTTAGCCACTTATATAGTATTTTGGATGAAGCGGTGGATCAACTCTCTATTGTTGTTTCGCAACAAGTGGCGCCTCGCTTAAGCCATATAGCTTCTACTTACACATGGTGCTTTGGGTGAAGCATTCGTCGTCTTTACCTATGACTTTGTTTTTTTTTTATGACGCAGAGTGTGGACCCTTTGTTTGGGCTTCTTCTTGAGCCTCGGTTTTGAGGTATAACAGATCACTTCACTAACTGCACATAAGTTGCATGTCCGGTCACCCAGTGCGTCCAACATGAATTTTTATTGTGCCATCAGAGTATCAATTTGTTGCGCCAACACATTTGTATGTTGTTGCAACCATATTATCTTTCATTGTGCTGAATCTCTTGCCCAGGAGTTTCATAATCACACAATCATGGTATTGAAGGCATCGTCAAGAGCAAGACATTTACTTGTGTTAGGTTTTGTGACCCAAATATGGTCCAAATTGGGTCTAGGACTTCGCGTTATGGAGTTTTGGACTTAAAGATGTCAAAATATGGTCCAAGAAGGAAAAAGACGGATTGATGACGCAGGACGAACGCTCGCTTATCGCTGGAGTGAGAGGAGCAAAATTGAAACAGAAAGTTCATCGCTCGCCTGTCATCGAGTTGTCGCCCGCTTCTAGAAACTCGAGCGACGAGCCGTAGTTTTGTTTCTTTCTTTTTTCGATTTTACACGATTTTTAACATAATTTCCATATTTTAAGTTAATTCTAGGGTTTGGACATGTCTTCTATAAATAGTAGACTATTCATTTAGTTTACATGGTTTAAAACAGTAGAAAATTGCAGAAGTTGTATTTTCTCTCTATTGGTTGTTATTAATAAAATATTATGTTCATCTGCCAATTTCATCTTCTTGTTTGCTTTTTCTTTTAAATCTTGTTATTGTTTATTAGTTTGTGTGATCTATACTTCATCTCGCGCCACCTCGAATTCCTAACAAGTGGTATCACAGCTAAGGCTCAGCAGTTCCGCAGAGCATTGATTTGATTGTTTGAGGGTTTTTTTATCGATGGCTACCATGAAATATGATATTTCGCTGTTGGATCGCAATACACGATTTTCTTTTTAGCAAGTGAAGATGAGAGCTATATTGACTTAGATGGATTTGGATGATACTTTGTTGGAATTTGATAGGATGCCCACAGCTTAGATAATAGAGGAGAAACAACGGAAGGATCGCAAGACACTTTCGCATATTTATCTTCATCTATCTAACAACATTCTTCAGGACGTCTTGAAGGAAAAGATAGTAGCTGCATTATAGTTGAAACTAGAGTAATTGTGCATGATCAAAAGTCTGACCAGCAAATTACATCTGAAGCAGAGGCTTTATTCTCAACGCATGGTAGAGGCCGATCACGGAAGATCATCTGGCTGTGTTTAAATAGAAAACTTAAAGTAGGAAAAAAAAATCCTAAACTCATGTAACGACTTTAATGCCCTTCAATAACTGAAATTAGAAGAAATAGAACAAAAATAAGCTGTGAATAAAAGTTCCAAAAGCATCTAAAAATCTAATAGTGCACAATTCAGTCTAGTGACTATTTAAATATTGTTGCCCGAAAATTCCAAAAGCATCTAAAAATCTACAGTGTCGCCCGAAAAATTTTATTTCGCGATTTAAAGGCTTTTTTCACGGTCCATTCGTTTCCTAACCTACATATATATACCAAAACACCTCATAATGGTTTTGTCAAGGTTGAGCATTGAAAGAGCTTCATCTGTGAAAGAATTCATATATTTTATCTTTCAACTTTCGTCCTGTCAGATTGTTTTTTGTGAGAAAAAATATCGTCCACATAATCCAAATACCGAACCTTCTTTCCTCCACATCTGTCAGAGTTTTGAAAATCGAGGAAAGTTGACTGGAGTTCTAGTCTGTAAAGAACAAGGTGTTCTTCGTTGATCTACGGAAGATAGACGATTCTGCAAGGCTAGGAGTGCTGTAGGGTAGTAGATTTCACTGAAAGCATTGGCGAATTACAGCTAAGGATTGGTGCAGGGGAGTACAGGATCCGCGGAGAGCTGTAGGAATTGTAGTCAGGAGATCAAATAGTACGTATCGTTTAGTCTGATAGACTGTAAGTTGTTTGAATCGTTTATAGTAGATTGCCTGGTAAAGTGCCCGGAGTTTTTCCAAATTGGGTTTCTCCGTAATCATACCACGTGTTGTTTACTGCTTTATTTACTGTTTAAATCATATAAACTGCGGTATTTAAACATAGGATTAAAACTGACGTGCATGTTTAATTATCTAGAAAAGAATTTAAAAGTGATTTGTTACTATTTAATTTCTTAATTATTTTAATTCCGCATATAATACCTATTCATCACTATCTAGGCATTGTTAGGGTCGAACTACGCGTTTTTCAATTGATATCAGAGCTTTAAATCGATTCTTGACCCTTATTTTATAATTCTAGATGACTCAGTCACTGTCCGTACCCCAGTTCTTTGATGGAAGCAATTATGCCTACTGGAAAGTTTAAATGAGAGTTTTTCCTAAGGATTTGGATGAACTTATTTGGATTAACGTTCAAAATAGGTGGGCCCCACCTACAACAACTATTGCTTGTGTAGTTACACCCTCTGATATCTCACTATGGACTAAAACTAATTTGGATGAGTGTAATTGAAATAGTAAGGGCCTTCATGCCCTGTTTATGGTTGTGTCTGCCGAGGAATTTAGGAGAGTCTCGATGTGTGAAACTGTTAAAGAAGTTTAGGATATTTTAGAAACCACACACGAGGGAACTAGAACTGGTCTAAATTGCATATGTTAACCACTAAGTTTGAAGAGATTATAATGAAGGACGATGAATCTTTCGATGAATTCTATGCAAAACTGAATGACATAGTCAACTCTAGCTTTAATTTAGGTGCAAAGATCCCCGAGTCTAAAATTGTTAGAAAAGTCCTTAGATCCCTATCCGAGAGGTTTATTCCCAAGGTAACTGCGATAGAAGAAAGTAAGGACTTAGACACTACTAAGATTGAAGAACTCGTAGGATCACTTCAAACTTATGAACTCGCCATATCACAACCTAAAAAGGTTAAATCCATCGCTATGAACACCATTAGAGGAGAAGAGAGAGAGTCCATTGATACTAAGACTCTTAGGGACGACGAAATAGTTTATTTCATTAAACAATTTCAGAAGGTGATGATGAATAAGAGAAAGCCTCAGGAGTAGAAAAGTGATCCTTAATAAACTCTCGAGAGGCAGACGTGAGAAAAAACCTCTAGGGCTCCCATTAAGAAATCTTAATATGTCCAATGCAATGAGTGCAAGGGATATGGTCATATTAGGAGTGAATGTCCTAATATGAAGAGGAGTTCGGGTAAAGAATGATGTAAGGCTTTAGCCGTGACCATGAGTGATGAGGAGTCATATTTCAGTTCTCAGATTGAGATATTTGGTGGTGAAGATGAACAAAATTACATGGCCTTCACCTTGATTGCTGCAATCGAATCTGACCGTGAGATTGAGAAGGGAGAAAGAGAGGACGAGAGTGAATACTGTGAAGAAGAGTCTAAGGATGAGACCGACATTTACGAGTCTTATCATGAATTGTTTGAGGAGAGTTGCAAAATTAAGAAGGTCAATAAAGTCGTCTTGAAAAAGGCTAATGAACTTGAATGTGAAAAGGAAAAACTGTTAGGTGACCTTCAAGACTCGACTAAAAAATTAAGTGAGTTGAAGCTGGTTAATGAAAACTTGAAACCCAAAGTTAAATCATTAACTAATGATCTCGATAAATCTAATACTCAACTCTAATCTTTTATGAGTGGCTCGCAGAAGCTGGACAATTTGCTGGGGATGAATGAACATGCTGGTAATAGGCATGGTCTGGGTTATGTTCATAACCGTGATGCCACTGCTAGTACATCCAAGAAGATGTTCGTTCCTGCCACTAACAAAGCTCATGAGATTGCTTATCCTAAACTCAAAAAAAAGCATGCTATAGGATCGAGACTACCGACAGCGTAGGGTCAATCGTCCTACATATCGGCAACAAGCACCAAGCAGGTTTGAACCTAGGTGTCATAAACATGTGACTAGAAGTAAGAAACATGACTTCTCTATCAAGGTTGACTTTCTTGCCAATCAAGTTAGCCATTTAACTATGATGATGACTTGGTTAACCAAATTAACTTCTACTTCTTAGAAGGTATGTGTTAAAAGAAGCGATCTAGAAGGTCGTGAAAATGGTTGTGCTCTTAACAGTAAGGACATACAAATTTGTCCATGATTCAGTGTTTGGGTGCATGCATATGTAGTCCATTGAGTCCATTCATTCGTGCACGCATCCCTTTTTTTTTTATATTTTTTGTTATTCTATTACTATGCATTTATTTGCTTAATGTATTGATTTCAAAAACAAAAAAAAAATTTGAAAAATGGAAACTCAAATAGTTAATCTTGAACATATTTATAATGAGAACCAATTAGCTGACTTGTTAACTAAATCGTTCAATGAGCTTTGGTTCGAATCTCTTAGAACGGTTATTGATATTTGTGTACCTCATTGATTGAGTATAATTGGTGCATACTCATATTCTACTTTGTGTGATAATGAGCTATGCATGCATCATGTTTATTTATTTATTTGTTCTCATGTATTTTTATTTTCTGTTTTTGTGTTTTGTTTGTGTGATTTTTCTTTTGTTTTGTGTGCTTAGTGCATTCATGTTGTAATTGAGAAAAAATAAAAAATAATAATAATTTTTCATTGTTATGATTTAATTTTTTTTTTGAAAAAAGGGAGAACAAAAAGTTTTTATGCAGAAAATCGTTTTACAACATGAAATACAATACACTTGATTTTGTTGGTCGTAATCAAACATGAGTTTATTTAATGAATTGTAATATAATTCCCATTACTAGTTTATTATACTTTTGGAGTATATAATATAGGTCTCTTCATGTACCATGTGCACTGCACACACTATGAACTTGATAGTGAGACTCTGCCGCATGTGTGAGATTTGGGATGACAGTCACATGTTAGTAGAGTGACTTTGAACATGAATTGACCAACTTATTTAGACCAAAATTCGAGATTATCCCTGTAATAATAAATAAATATCTGAAAAAATATATTAAAGGAGCTCAATATCTTATACTACTTTTCAAAGCCTACTTGACTTGAGTAATTAAGCTTGCGGGGTTTCTCATAATCTGGTGCCTATGGTCAACTGATTTGGATTGACTGGCCTAAAACTCGTTACATGGGTCATGTTAGTCACTTAATGAAAAGAAACCTCACTTAAGATGAAAACAATATATATGAGCATTCATGTTTACTGTTATGATATAAGATAAATGTTTTATGCTAAACGTTAGGGGGAGAAAAGACATTCTCCATAAAAATGAGCTTTCATATGTAGGTTCTAATGTGTTTTACTGGTTTGACTTTCATAAGTAGAGGAATATACTTATTAGCAGTGATGTTTTGCAAGTCATTTATCACAAAATTAAAGTTTAGAGTCCTACTACTAGAGGATTAGTGACACTTAATACATATGAGTCACTTATATCATTTACTTCATAGGTAATTTGAGTTAGAATTGTGGGAAATTTTATTGTTCATTGCATATATTTATGACTGTTTACACGTACATTATTAAGTTATTGTATGTTATTCTTTATCCCTTGTCATTTTGTAACAAAAAGGGATGAGTAGTATTATATTTTTTTGGGCAGTTTATATGTATTTTTTGAGGAGTTATCTAGATTTTTGTTATGCGTACATTGATGTATCTAATTTTGATTATTTAGATGTAATTAAAAATTTTGATATATTTAAAATGATTTTTGACTCAAAGACATTTTATATTTTTATTTCAGTTCTGCTAAATTAAGTTTGATATTTTAGTAGTATTGATGTGTCTTCTTGGTATGTTGGGTTGCATTGGTACTATGTCTTAATTTAGCAGGCATGTGTGAAACTGAAGAATACTATATGATTCTTCAATTGCCTATATTCTATGAACTGCTTTATTTATACTGTTTTCCACACATCTTACACTAGGTGTTGAGTTTTCTATTTCAGGAAACAAATGCTGATTGAAATGCAGAATTTGTTTAAGTCAGTTAGCTTTGTGATAAGTTTTTGAGTTTGTAATTTACTTTTGATTACTACCTTGACTTTAATTAGTAGTTTNATGAACTGCTTTATTTATACTGTTTGCCACACATCTTACACTAGGTGTTGAGTTTTCTATTTCAGGAAACAAATGCTGATTGAAATGCAGAATTTGTTTAAGTCAGTTAGCTTTGTGATAAGTTTTTGAGTTTGTAATTTACTTTTGATTACTACCTTGACTTTAATTAGTAGTTTTGTCATAGAATGCCAAATGGGAAGCTTGTTAGGTTTTAATGTTGTAATTGACAATTCTGTAAGCAAAAGGAACTTCATTGTAATTTTATAAAAAAAGTTAAGGAGTAATGTGCAAATAGATAAAGTTAAGGTTTTTAGGTCTAGGGTTCGAGAATGACAAAAGAAGGAAAACACGACGAGAATTTTCGCTAGATTGTCGTCATGGATTGGCTCAAGCGTAAAAAACAAAACCTTCGTCGCTCAACTGTCGCCCCCCTTCACTCGAGCGACAGCATGTCGCTTGACTGTCGCTGAGCCCTCACTCGAGCGACAGTGTTGTATAGAAAATTTTTATTTCGCGATTTAAAGGCTTTTTTCGCAGCCTATTCGTTTCCTAACCTACCTATATATACCAAAACACCTCAGAACGGTTTTGTCAAGGTTTAACATTGAGAGAGGTTCATCTGTGAGAAAATTCATATATTTTATCTTTCAACCTTCGTCCTGTGAGATTATTTTGGTGAGAAAAACATCGTCCACATAACCCAATTACCAAACCTGTCTTTCCTCCACATCTGTCCGAGTTCTGAAGATCAATGAAAGTTGACTGGAGTTCCAGTCTATGAAGAACAAGGTGTTCTTCGTTGATCCATGGGAGATAGACGATTCCGCAAGGCTGTGAGTGCTGTAGGGTAGCAAATTCCAAAGAGAGTTTTGGCGAATCATAGCTAAGGATTGGTGCAGGGGAGCACGAGATCTGCGGAGAGCTGTAGGAATTACAGACGTGAGATCAAATAGTACATGTCGTCTAGTCTGATAGACAGTAAGTTATTTGAATCGTTTATAGTGGATTGCCTGGAAAAGTGTCCGAAGTTTTTCCCAATTGGGTTTCTCCGTGATAATACCGTGTGTTGATTTACTACTTTATTTACTATTTAAATTATATAAACTGTGGTATTGAAATATAGGATTAAAACTGACGTGCATGTTTAATCATCTATTTAATCATCTAGAAAAGAATTAAAAAGTGACTTGTTGCTATTTAATTCGTTAATTATTTTAATTCCGCATATAGTACATATTCATCCCCTCTAGGTATTGTTAGGGTCGAACTACGCGTTTTTCACATTTCAATACTAAAAACTCTTATTGCAGTACACTTAAATGGTGAACTTTCTTGCATTTCAATACTAAAAACTCGCATTACAAAAATTACGTATACCGCCACTGTATAAAATCAATATGTTTATCGTACAATAATCTTCTTCAACATCCTCGTCAACCTCGGGATCAAAAATAGGCGGGCCACACAATCATTGCTTCAATCAATATCCACAAATCGTGATTGAATGGAGCAAAAATGTTATCTTCATCGTTGAAGTCCTCCTGTGCTGACTCATCAATTGATATGTCTCTATGACCGTATGCAAATGTGATAAAAATTTTCTTGTTAGCTACTTCAACGCCTATGTTGCTCACGTTGTTGTTCCTGTTGGGAAATTTACACCAATTCCCTTTACTTCAATTA
>CAIGRR010507804.1:0-16337 GCA_903798365.1 Fraxinus sp. 1973-6204
TATTTAAGTAACTATTGAATCTTTTTCTTTAGGTTTAAGATTTTTGTATGATTGAATTTTAAAGTGTGAGTTATTGGGTCAAATATTTATTAATGGAAAAAAAAAATTTCCAAATTTTGTGGGGACGAAACTGAAAAATACATTACAAATTAACTAGAAATAGTGGACCAGCGAACAATGTTGGAGGGGGGGTACTCCCCTATCTCCTTCTCTGGGTAAGCCACATGTCAAGACTTTTCCATACCCGAGAATGAGATCCTACTAGTCACATGCTATCACATCCTGAATAGATGCTACAATTGGAGTCCTATCTCTACCCACATACCCAATAAACACTAGATTAACTAAACCACAACTCCCAATTGTACTAGAACTCATAAGAATTTCAATGTTACAGTCTTACTAGGAGTCAACCACCTACTTCTATAAATACATCACTCTCATTCATTATTAAGGTACGTTCTATACACAATTTACAACATATATTCTCTTTCTGATTTAAGCATCGGAGGCTAGAGGGGAGACGAGGACACACCTCGACGCCTTTGTTTTAGGTACGGGAATATCGTGTTCGTGCTCATCCTTAGTTGTCAAGCTCGGATTTTAACAGGTGCGATTTTTGATAGCATCACTTATATTTGTAAAAAACATGTCTAAAAGTAGTGATGAACTCTTCGTAGGAAGAAGATGTTTGTTTTTGTTTGGTTAATTTTTAATTACTTATAATGTATGAGTAAAAAGTGAATAAAATAAGTTTTATAATGATTAGTTATGAATGATTTTAAAACACTACCAAACAAGATGAATTTTAGTAGAATTGGAACTTCTAATGTGAAATGAGAGGAAAAGAAAATCAATGCATTCACTCGGTCAATGTAATTACGACGACGACGTTGAAGAGTTGAAGTCTTCTAATTGATCAATTATATTCGAACTCATTCAAAATTTCGTATTCCTAATCAATAGTGGGTATTCTGAATCATCATCATCGTCATCATCATAATAATAAATAAAGAAGATTTTCTTCCTATTTAATGATTATTGTCATAATGCCTGCAGCAGAAACGACAATTATGACGGAAAAATCATGGCGGTAATTGGTGGTGCCGTATGTTTTCAGTTGATTTGCTTCTTTTAAATAATTCAAAAGCAGCATTTCCCTCAATCAGCTACTCCAATTCCATAATTCAACTCGCTGATTCCAGTCGTAAAGGTAAACAAATTCTCATCCTTTAAATTTGATGCAATCACAGTTTTCTTATAGCCAGTATGTATGTGTTTTGGCGGTATAAATATATACGCGTATATGAGCTAATTCCGAAGCAATGTTCTTCTTCATTGACTTTCTTTCTTACGCCCTGAATTTTACATTCTCTGATTTAAGAGTTATTAGACAGATTTTTCGGTTATGTTAATTTTTTTAATTGAATCAATTTTTATTTTTTTGGGGGGTAGAATTTAAGATTTTACCATCTGAGGTTTTTTGAAATGATATCGTGTTAGTTAATACACTACCAAAAAGGTTGTTTCTTGCTTGGATTAAAGGGACAAGAATGGTTCTTTCCGTCTTGCTATTATTTTGGTGCACTTTTTCTTGTCTTCATGATACTCTAAAACGACCTTTTTTCAAATTGACTTGTTGAATCTCTCATTGCATCAATGTGCAATATTGGTATACCTGATAGGATGATTGTGTTCAGATGAGAGCTTCTTAGTAATGCTAAAAAGTTCACCATCTTATTTTCCAGACGAATGGCCGCTTCTAGAGATCCGTGGATGAGGGAATATAATGAAGCAGTCAAACTTGCTGATGATATCACTAACATGATATCTGAAGAGAGTTCATTTCCTGCAACAGGGCGAGAAACACAGCGACATTCATCTGCAATACGGAGGAAAATTACCATACTTAGCACCAGACTCGATAGCCTAGAGTCTCTTCTGTCAAAGCTACCTGCAAAGCAGCCTTTGTAAGTTATCTCTATTGAACTGTCCATTGGATAAAGATGTTGATGTACAATGTTAAAATGATCGAGGCGTTATCCGATATATCTTCTCTGTGTTATGGTTCACTTGCTAAATTTGTCCAATACCTCTCTTTACTTCATTTGTCTATTTGTTTCCTCTTTGTGCTTTCTCCAAGCATGTTTGGATACTCGTTTATTGTTCGCTTGTATATGTTATCTCCAAGCATATTTGTCTATCATGCTTTTTTATGCTTGTTAAACCCCGTTATTTCTTATATGCAGGACACAGAAAGAAATGAATCGTCGCAAGGAAATGGTTGCAAATTTAAGATCAAAAGTAAGCCAGATGGCTTCCACATTCAATATGTCAAACTTCACAAACAGGGACAGCTTGTTTGGGACAGAAAGTAAGCCGGTTGACGCTATGAGTAGAACAGCAGGCCTTGACAACTCTGGGTTTGTTGGTCTTCAGCATCAAATCATGAAAAGTTAGTTTCTGTGAAGATTTTAAAGTTTATGTTCTTCTCCTTTTTAATCAATTGTTTCTCTTATGTGTATCATCCTTTGTTCGCTTTCTATGCAGAACAAGACGAGGATCTTGAGAAATTGGAGGAGACGGTGATCAGCACCAAACATATAGCATTAGCAGTCAATGAGGAGCTTGATCTGCATACAAGACTAATTGTGCGTGTTATTTTATATTTCACTAACCCAGATTTATTATCTTCCAAAATCACTGATTTTTGAGTTCGTGTCTGTTTGATATATTCTGAGCAGGATAGTTTGGACCAACATGTTGATGTTGCAGAATCTGGACTACAGGTGATATTTCTAGTCTTATCGTATTATAAGGAAACCTTGTTGAGCTACTGAATGTGTTTTTGGTGTAAAATTATTGAGATGAGTACCATAATTTTTGGCACGAATTTTTCTCGACTTAGACATCTGAGGCAAAAGTCTTCAAGCATTTTAATCCTCTTACTTGGATGATTCTAAGGATTCATGTCATAAGACGTCAGGTTCTTTGAACTTTGGATTGCCTAATGTGACTTCTTCATAGTGTATAAAGGAGTATTAGTGTGTTTTTCTAATTTTTACACTGATTTTTTTCTTTTTTGGTCTTCTCCGTGATGATAACAGCGAGTGCAGAGGAAGCTTGCATTTCTAAATAAACGCACAAAGGGTGGCTGCTCCTGCTCGTGCCCACTTGTTTCAGTTATTGGGATCGTTGTTTTGGTTGCTGTCATACATATGCTGATCAAATGTTTATAATACATACATGATGGAACTCGAAAGGCTCCTGCATCCTGGTCCTTTGCTTGTCCTGAAGAAAGATACATCTGATATTACTAAAGGAGAGTTTTTTCTTGTTTGGACTTCACCTTTCCTATACCCTTTCTTTCATTTTTATTTTTTATTTTTTTTAGGTGGTTTTTGTTTATGGTAACCGTAAAATGACCATTTTATCCTGTAAAACAAGTGGATATGTTTACTTTATCCAAATACATTGCTCTTAACAGTATTATAAAAGGCGTAATGCATGACGATGCGTGGAGACCAAGCTATAGGCTAGGTGAGTTTAGGAGAGGCATATGCTTAAAAAAACGTAAAAAGACGTTTTCTTATTTTAATTTTTAATCAATTAAAAATCATTTAATAATTAACAATAATAGTTACTAAACATTTAAAACAGATTTATATGAACTTTACACATTTTTTCAAAGTTTCCAACAAAAAGATAAGTTTCAAATTTAAATACAAAATAGTAAGTAAATAGTATATAAACTTAATCTAACTCTTTATCGGACTTTAATTCAATATCATCTTCTTCATCTAATTCTTCATATGTGTCTTCTGATACAAAATCCTCTTCGTCGAACTACCTTATTTCATTCTTAGCATTTTTAATACTTCTCGAAAGTTGTAAGATATCATTTTCTAATTGCAGAGATATTGCAGATTGGAGGAGATAAATTTTGGGGTTCAAGCGGTGGTTTTAAATTAGGACAAACTAAAGAAATTAACATTTAATAATTTTTAATTTCAAATAATTGTAAAAAAAAATAATGATAATTGCACCTAGGCGCGCATTAGCGGTCTACGACAATCGTTGACCGCTAAATAAGACGTCAAGCCACTTGGCCTGGCGTTTTGGCCTCGCATCACGCCTAGGCGGCCGCCTAGCCGCACCTTGTAGAACACTGGCTCTTGTAGAGGCAAAAAAATGTCTAAAATTTAAGTCGTCATATTTAGCAGAGTTCAGCAAAAACCATGATTATAATTCAGTAGTTACATTGCGACTCCATGTCTGAATTAGAAAGTTATGAAAACAAAGAAATCACTCTCTCAGAACACAGAGAGGAGAGAAATCCAGCAATAATCAACTCAAAGTGGGAGAAAATCATCCACAATTTCATTGAGATGATTTAGTACAACAGGAATTTCCGCAGAAATAATAAAAAAATAAATACAGTCAATAGAGCTCTGTTCAGATTCGTCTCTCTCTGTCTTCGGTTTAAGGGGTGGGGGGGATGTCCTGCGCTATAACTAACAAAATTTAGAATCTGAAAGTAGGATCCACATCCATCGCCCAAGTAAATTTTGCCAGGAGAGACTTGTTGAATATCTGCGACAGTGTGAAACAATTAGTTGCTAAGTAACTCATTAAGAGGACCAGGAAACATTGAAAACTAATCCACCAGAAATTCAACTTTTCACCTTCTCGATAGGAACTTCATGACGTTTGCACCATGCAACTGTGATTCGAGGATCAAGGTAGTTAATCTTTGACGTGCCCAATGCTACAGTTTTCAAATCCTCTTTGGTCTCCTTGTCTCGTTCCATTTTTTCTATCTTAGCATTTGTTTGAGCTATCTTTTTCTCTAATCTGCAAGATGTTTCACAATTAGCTACATGATATCTAACACAGAATAACTCAACAATTAGGAGGAAATGTAATTACGCTTCGGGGTTAAGATTCCTTTTCAGTTTCCCATCAGCACTCTTTAGTGGGGGCTTTCCTTTCTTTGCCCTAACCAAATCTGTCGTCAACTCTTCCAAAACACCCTACAAACAATAACTAAGTCAAGTTCATACACAAGACAAAAAATATTACATCCTAAAATTCCCCGACAAGTATCAGTTCTCAGATGACAGCACTGAAAGTTACTTTCGAAATAAATTTTAACTTTTTTATTTTTTATTTAACTTGAAAGTGGAAAAGTATATTATCTACTTTTTTTAGCTAGAACTTAGCCAAACATTGTTTTATAGTGACCTAGGCTTGCAACAAGCACCCAACCTTTACATGACCAGTTTTTCAACCAGTCAATATAAGTTCGGGTAAATACGATAATGATCCATCAATGCTCCACTTAAGCAGTGACGTCCTCAGCTAACTTTTGAGCTCATAATATTTTAGTAACATCAATTGCATGCAGTGATTAATTAGATTTAGAAGGCATTCATTACCTTTAATTCTTCTATCTTTTCATTCAAACGCAACATCTGGGCACTGTGGGACTTTGAGACAGTACGTTGATGATTACAAATGATTGCAACCTACACAATAGACATACAAATAGAAGTATTCTCAACCAAACTTAAAAAAAAAAAAATAACAACGATGTCATCAGACAGTTAGCTTTTAACAATATTTACCTCCTTGTTTGCATGTTGATAAACAACTATATTCTCAGCTACATCTCCACCCTTTGTCTCCCTACTCAACTGTACCAAAAATAACAAATTAAAGAAACGCTGAATAGAAAAATCAAGGTATAGTTGTCAAAGGTCTCACTCACTTCTTGACATTAATAATTTCATGAACTAACTCACGGCATGTAAATTTGTTGCGAATACTGATTACATAACTTCAATTATGTCCCACATTAAGCCGTTTGGTACACATTAAAATTTTCATTTTTATTCTTCTTCTTATTTTAAACCACATATTCTTCAATAAAATAATATTTTTCATCACATCAATAACTTTTCCTTCTTTTTCAAACACACATTTTTTTATCAGTCTATTATTTCAGAATACATTCTTTCAAAATAATGTGGCTCAAACGCACCCTTAATGNCAATAAAATAATATTTTTCATCACATCAATAACTTTTCCTTCTTTTTCAACCACACATTCTCCATCAATTTACTATTCCAGAATACATTCTTCCAAAATAATGTGGCACAAACACACCCTAAGAATGTCTAAGCTATGTAAATAGGTGCGTCAATTTATAGGAGCTAAAACTGCTATTAGCCTTTGATAGACCGTCAAGAGTAAGCACTAATTAATTTTCGTAACACTATTAAAGTTCATTATCATCCAGATCTTCTATCATCTTTTCGAGTTTTTGAATATAACCTGCATGTATAATCACTTCTCCTCCTCTCTTTCTACTAAAATATTTGAGGGCAGAAGTAAATGTTTACCACAGACATTCAGCATATGAACTGATACTAACTTGGAGACTATAAATCCCAGGTTGAATCTTACCATCTCATCCAGGGTTATCGATGCATTGTATGTACGGAAAACTTTTGCTGTCAGACCAGGCATGAGTTCCTTCAAATGAGCATTTAGTTTACTGGTATCAAGCTTGTCAAAAAGATCATCACCAGCCTTTTTGCCTGAAAGTGAACAGATAATATTCAAATGTGTAACAATAAATTTAAGTATGTATACAGAAGACCATCTACTGACCACTCCGGAACTGTTGGATTGCCTTGAAGACAGCAGATTCAACCTCAACCTCATTTTGATACCGGATAGAATCTTTACCAAGGAAATCAAACTGCAAATACAAACAGATACGCTGTCAGGGTGAAAATATCTTGCATAGTTATTATTTTCTTAATTCTCAGAACTGTCAACAGTGTAAGCTTATTTAGAAGTTGTTTCAATCCTCATTTTTTTCCTCAGAATCCATCAAACTTGTGAATCTTACATCTTACAAGGAAAATCTAAAACATAGATATTTGAGAAATAGTTACACTAGACATAAAGTCACATTACCTTCAAAATATTTGGAGGCATTGGTTCTACATTTTCTACTTTCAAGGTGCAGCAACCAACTGTATCAGCTTCATCATCATCCTGTAAAATACCAAAAAGTGTTGAGACGTTGCATCGTCCCATTTTATTTTTCATGGGGAAAAAACTGTAGAAACCATAATTAAGAACATGTAGGTGGATCATAATAACAGTGCTTTGCAAATAAATTCCTCTCGAGTTTGCAAAGTTCTGGATTGTGGTAGGTTGACAGCAAGTGTAAAACTTCGTCTGATGCTATTACATGAATCTTAATTCTAGTTCTACCTATGAGCTGAATGGAATGGCAAAAAAGAATGTGGGAGTAAGCCTTAGTTTGTTGTCATTGCTCAAGAAGTTCTCAAACAATTAAAAAATGCAATGTATGGGATGATTAAAATAAAAAATCATAGAACTTGTACCTTCTCGTTGCCTGCCCTAAGAGCTAGTTTGTCAATAAGATAGGTAGCAACTGCAATCTGCTTCTTTGTAGGATCTTTACTTGCAAAATCCTTAGTATAAGCTGCTCTTATACCTTGTATGTAGTCCTTCAGTCAAATGGCAAAGATATATTTATAATAAGTTAGTCCTGCAATAAAAACAGGTGACACAAAGACGTTTATTGGTTAACTGCATCTTCAATACCTTCAAAAGTCTTGATTTCTCGTATTTCTCCTTGTCACTTTGCCCTTTCAGGGTACTGCTTGCTGCAAGGAAAACATATTTGAATTCCTTTGGATTGATTGGGTCATTCCAAAATGCTAACCATGTCACGGTATTGTCATGCCTTATTTCTTTCCAGCTGCCAATTATTAAATTCGTAATGTTACCTCTTCAAATCAATGCCATTTTAACCTGAAAAATCACCGACCATTTTCCTGATCTTCAAAAGAGAAAACTAATAAGCAGGAAAAGGAACCTTTCACCAGGGATAGGACACTCTGGAATTGGTGCATCCTTTCCAATATTTATAGTGATGTCGCTAGGACGTATGCGTCTTTTAAGCTTCCCCATCTGTTCAACGCTATTCACTCATTAAAACTCTAATATTGCCACCATTTGTCATATAAAGAGGAAATTTTAGAAGAACATTAGAGCTCTACTTCTAGCAGAAAGATGTTTAATATACCTTTGGATGCTCTCCACGGCCTCGGAACAATCCAGGTGGTTCAACCCTGAAGTTTCCAACCTGCAAATGACATCGTTGCCAGATACCTCAGACATGCATCAGAAGAAAGCCACATTAAACTAGTCTACACCACTATCATCTAACAACCGTGTATTTGATCAAATAAGGCACCATGAAAATCCCAAGATGAATATAACTATGTTGAACCCTCGTCATTTATGCCGCATTAAGAACTAAAGCCAGCTGCATCTCAAAATATTTACAGTTATGTACATGCCCCCATACATCTTTAGTATTATCAAAATGTTGCAGAACTAATTATTGATATCTTGAAAATTTATTTGCTGGTTTGAAGAAAACAAACATGAAAATATACAGAAGCTGCTAAACATTGATAATTCATTACAACTTTGCTTTTTTTTTTTTTTTTTTACTAATCAGTAGCTCTGCAAACTTATAAAATATGCTTCACTCTCCAGCTCAATAATAGGTTGCACATCACACTTCTATATTGAGACTTCCAAGGCTTTACTGCTGCATTACAAACAGTCAAGATAATATGAAAACACATGCAAAGAAAAAAAGAATAAAAACTTATTCACCCAAGACACATTTTTGAGTAGTCAATGAAGAAATATTGATGATTTTATACAAGCAACAAAAAGCTATGTATACACCAAGCCGTTGAAACCAAACATAAGTTTCCCTTCTCACTCGCACCCCCCAAAGAAGGGGAAGAAAGTTAAAAAAATACAAAAACGGATGAAATACAACACAATGTAGATGCCACACCTTCTCTTTGACTCCATTAACAATAGCCCACATATACTTCTCCTCTTGCTTCAACTTCTCTTCTTTTATGGCCTTCTTCTCCTGACAAAAACAGTGGAGTTCAAATTAG
Organism: Fraxinus sp. 1973-6204; assembly: GCA_903798365.1. Lineage (NCBI taxonomy): Eukaryota > Viridiplantae > Streptophyta > Magnoliopsida > Lamiales > Oleaceae > Fraxinus > Fraxinus sp. 1973-6204. The sequence goes on from CAIGRR010507804.1 coordinate 9,034, forward strand.
CCGTTGTTCTTATTAGAACATGTATTGCCAATTTGTCCACTTGGTAACAGCACTTATTCATATACAATGTATAAAACTAAAGAGTTGAGTTTATTTTAGAAACAACAGAATATTTTAACTGCTCTAGAGCACATAAGCTAGACAAAGCTTATCTGTTCCAATAGGGAGCATGCTCAGAAATGCGGCACAGGAAGGATAAACACATGATAGACACAAAAGCAATTGAAGAGACCCCCCAAGAAAATTAGAAGTTACTAGAAAAACAATGTGAAAAACGATATTTATTTCCATTTATATAGTAAAACTATACCAACTAAATTAGTTCATAGCAAGTAACTTTATGATTATCATAAGAAGTTTGTAACTTAAGAATTGCAATAGTCAATAGCCCAGGCATACAGCAGAGTATATATGATGATTGGGCAATCTGCATAAGTTAACCAGTTAAATAAATGCTAGCACACAGATGTGTCTTCTTAATTCAGATTACGTCATAAAATCAGGCATTGAATAGCGCATGAATTCATTGCAATGCAACTACATTGAAAGGCAGGAGAAGGCATCTAAGGGTCATGATTATTGTGTCAGATGTACTTATGCAGAACTCTGATTCAAGACAGCACTCTTTAAGATATTCTCCAAGAAACATCATAGTAACCCTTAGCTCATAACTGAAATACTGTTGAACGTGAAAATTTCAACAGTTACAATAGGAAACACAACTTATCGTAGTTATAGTAGATACAAAATCTGTTTCATTAGCTGTCAAACTCGCATATAAGACAATCAGTTTCTGACAGATAATGAGCAAACTAGTTAATATTGACAGATATGAATAAATCAGCTTGATTTTCAAAATCGTCTTATATGTCACATGCAAAAAGTATGACAAATCTTCAACTCACTTCTGTAGTCATCTGCTTCTTTTTCTCCTTTTCTCTCTGATGCCATTCATATATTGGGGTGAAATCGCAGTCTTCCAAGTTTTGAATAATGTGATTTTTTCCCAGTATTTTCCTCCAGTCACTCATGAAATTTTCTTTGAACTTAGGTTTGTTCATGTATTCTGTATCTAACATCACCGCAAACATTGTGGCCACCTGGAAAAGAACAAAAAAACATTGCATGGCTTGGAGCAATTAGAGGACAAATCTTTTGAAGATATACACACAATGAACTAAAAGAAAAGCTAGTAACCGTGTGTGTTGTGTGAGAGATAGAGAGAGTGATATTCACCTCCTCCTGTTTGGGCGTTAACTCAACTGGCTTCCCCTTGTAGAGAATCTTAACCCCATGAGGCAGGTATGGAGGTGGAAATATCACACCATTGTGAATCAAGGTAGTCCATTTCTGCCCTTCGCCAGAGCCTGGAGGAACCTTTGATGACTTGGAGTACTGAGATTTTTTCATCACTTTCTTTGAATTCTTATTTGTTTTATTAAGTGAAGAAGAAACAAATTTCGTTACTTTCTTAATGGCTGATGTATTCTTATCTGAAGCAGCCGGCTTCTTCATTCTCTGAGCTATGGGAACATGGTCATCATCATCCTCTAACTTTGGCTCAGCTTTGATAGATGCTTGCTTATTATTAATAGACCCATCGGAAAGCTTATGCTTTTTTATTGAAGATTGCCCAGCAGATTTTACCTCGCTGGCAGGTCTCTTACTTGACACGGTCGAAGGTTTCTTTGAACCACTGTCTCGTAAGGCAGACCCATTTTGGTTACTTTTTGCTGCAAGGGGCTTTTTTTCATCCGGATCATAGGACTTGCTAGTAGACGTCCCTACATTAGACTTCAATTGGACCTTATGTGACAAAGGCCTTTCATCATCCGAATCTTCTTGTTTGGGGATGCTTGGATTTTGACCCACGTGTGAAACATTGGATCCTTTACTGGCATTGTTCGAGTTGATCTTTGATAAGCCAGTAGAAATCCTAGCACTAAGTGGTTTATCATCTTCCGAATCATCAGAGTCATTTGGTTCAGCAGCAGGCCCAGTCGAAGGCTTCTCCACCTTCATCTGTCGATTAGCATTTTCTAAACGGTAAATCGCTGAAGGTTTCAGATTTGCCTCTGGAGACCTCAATGAAGAGGCCTTAGCAGATGATTTAGATGCTTCAGGGCTATGCAGGGGTGATTTAACAGGTGATGATTTGGAAGACGAGACCGTCTTACCCTTTTGAACCCCGGAACTTTGACCATTTTGAGATCGTCCATTGGGCATCAGCCTTCCTATTTGTCGTTCAAGCTTTTGAGATGAAGATGACTTTTGCAGTGCTAGTTTGATTGGTTTTGCTTCGATGATGAGCTGCTCCGTTTAAATACTAAGGGCTCATCATCCTCGTCCATATCATCCATCAATTTTGGTTTGGTACAAGCCTCAACAGCCATTATTTTGCTATTTCCTGTGTTGTCATATAATGGTCCTCAGTATCTGTAAACATCAATCTTTTTTTGTTATAATCTCATGTTTGAAGAGAAACTGTACAAAACAAAATATGTTGTCAAAATCTTTACTGTTCTTGAGATTTAGGAAACCAAACATTAAGATCACATTCAACCATTTTCCCATACATAGAACGTCACTCACTCACTATGGTATCATTTGCACTTGAGAACCACTCTTTTCCATAGAAAATAACACATTAGTGACATGCCATAATCCAAACCGTGAAAGCAGACCACAATCATAAATGATCCAGGACGGAATAAAATGTAACTATGCATCCCCCCCAGTCTCAAAAAAAAAAATTAATAGAACTTAAGGAGTAAGAAATTAAAAAATGAGCAACATATATTTAGAGTACACACATGCAAGGAATCGCCACATCACCCTAACTAGGGCTAAAAACAAGCCGACAACATCTATCTGGCCACCTATCACCCTATCAGATAAATACTTAGCGCCAAATTGAATTGAGTCAGATAAATCCTGAACAAGAACCAGCATCAGAATTTAAATTTGCAAATAGAGTGCTAAAGAAAAGGTACTCTTAACATGCATGTTCCAGATAGGTCAAGCAGAAAAAAGAAAAATTAGAAATAAATAACTCAAAACTACTCTCAGCGCAAAACTTTTAGAAACAAAATAGTAGTTAATCAGTTAACCGCGTTCCAAGCACATTAATTTAACTCGCCTATACATAAGTTGCAAGCCCTAATACGATAATTAATCTAATTATTCCTTTTTTTCCTAAATCCAAACAAGGGAGTTGGATTCTCGATGATAATAAGCTGATATGCATTCAGATGTATCACAAAACAAGAAAAAATCAAAAGCAGTCGATGCTCACAAGGATCTTTTCTCAAGAAAGACGAATTAGAGAGAGAATCTGATCTGAGGTGCTTCGCGTAACGGAAGGGAGATTAGAGAGAAGGAGAGAAAGCTAGGGCAAAACGAAGATGAAGTCCACAATAGAAATAGAAATCCAGAAAACTTTAATACGAGAGAAATATATAGATATATAGCAGCCTCTGTGTATTTGTATTATATTGTAGCTATTCTATTTCTCACACTATCCATCTCTCTCCTAATCCTTCTCTGATCGTGTTTGTGTGAGCGCGTGTCATGACGCCACACCAACCATGTACTGAACCAGAGCCCGACCACCACGGACCACCGGATTCGAAAAAGGAGAGATTATTCGAACTCAAATCCGGACCCTGACCGAATTTGAACACAGGCTGACTTTTCGATTAGGTTAGCGTGAGGTTGGGCTGGTTAGGAGTTTTATATGGGCCCTATTGGGCTCTCTAATTGAGGCCGGATGATATCTTTAAAGATTGGACATTGAGGCCTATTAAGATATTTTTATTTTTAGAGGAAATTACAGCCGCACAGCTTTTTAACATACCATTTTCATAAATCTAGAATCAACTTTAATAATACATAAATCAGGTTTTAATTAATAATTTTTAAATTATTTTTTATTTAAATCATCCAACACAATTTCAAATCATAATTATTTCATTTTTCGCTCCCATCTCTCTATCTCCCCCCGTCGACCCACCCATTTTCTCTCCCCACTCTCTCTCTATCCCTACCGCCACCACCCGTCGCCACCACCACCGTTTCATATTTTTTGTTTCAGTGCTNTTTTAATTAATAATTTTTAAATTATTTTTTATTTAAATCATCCAACACAATTTCAAATCATAATTATTTCATTTTTCGCTCCCATCTCTCTATCTCCCCCCGTCGACCCACCCATTTTCTCTCCCCACTCTCTCTCTATCCCTACCGCCACCACCCGTCGCCACCACCACCGTTTCATATTTTTTGTTTCAGTGCTTGTATGGTGGTGCTCCTAAGGGAAACTGGACCGTGGTGCAGATGTTGTGGTTGTCATTCCTAGGCGGCTCAATGACGTACTCCAAATGAAGTGAATTAATTTTAGGCAGGTTTCTCTTCTTGTGCTCGATGAGGCTGATAGAATGCTCGATGAGGCTTCCTACCCAAACCTCTGCGCGAAGAGGCGTTTGATTGCAGCTCGAAGAGGCGTCGGATCTGTAGTTTTGTTTTGTACGACGAAGGAGTGATCTGTAGTTTTGCTTCCTACCCAGACCTCTGCGCGAATGGGCGATGAAGCTATGAGCGACGGAGATTGAAGATTATGGGGATGATGATGATTTTTTTTTTTTGTTGGATGTGTGTTGGTGGTAGTGGTCCAGTGGTTTTAGTGGTGTCTGGGCGGTGGTGATGTTGACGATTTGGTGTTGTGGTGGTGGTGAAAACGTTGGCTGCAATGTTAGAAACAATGATTTTGTTGCTAGGAAGTGGTGGTGATGGTAGTGTTGGTGTTGGCACGACAGTGGTGTTGTGTTGGTAGTGTTCACAAATCATTTGTTGATTGTGACCAATAAATTGGTTGGTGTGTGACCAATAAATATTGTGTGACATATAGATTTATTAATTTGTGACTAATAAAAGTAATTTGTGGCCTATAATTTGATGTTTTGTGACCATAAAATAAGTTGTGTGACTTATAAATTTAATGATTTGTGACCGATGAACAAATTGTGACTTTTAAATTTTTAATTTATGACCAATGAACGAACTGTGACCTATAGAATTTTTGAATTGTGACCAAATTGCATAGATCTATGACATTTATATATTTATTAATAAAACATATAATTAATTAATGAATTCATAAATAAATTTAATGAAACCTGATTTTTGAATTTTAAAATTTCTATCCTTAATTTTGAAATGGTGATACTTAAAAACATGATTTATATATTGTTCCCTTATTTTTATTGCATAAGATCTAGGATATTTTATTTTTTAGGAGACATTATTAGGGTATGTTTGAGTCATATCATTTTAGAAGAATGTATTCTGAAATAGTAGATTGATAAAGAATGTGTGGTTCAAAAAGAAGAAAAAGTTATTGATGTGATGAAAAATATTGTTTTATTGAAGAATGTGTAGTTAAAAATGAGTAGAAGAATGAAAATAAAAATTTTAATGTGTACCAAATAGAGACTGAATAAATTTCTAGATTGGTGTTTATAATTGGAATATTAAATACAGTATATTCTTGGACTTTATTAGTATTTTTGATTCTCTCTAAATTTCCAAATCAAAATCGAAATCCAGTTACATTTTTTGAAGTATAATTAAAGCCAATCTTAACTAAAAAAATCTAAATTAATAATTAACAATTAATTTTGACTACACATTTGAATAAACCCACAATTTTTATCAATTTTTTAACAACTATTTCATCAACTTTTATCAAACTTTACTAAAATACATTTTTTTTTTCACAAAACAAAACAAGGACTAATTAGTATATCACAGAACTTAATAATTTGCTTAGGATTGGTTACGGATGGGGATAAAAAGTAGAGGAAATTAGGCCTAAAATCAATAAAATAGAATAATACGTTTAATTAATAATTTATCATTGATCGTTTAATCAACGGTAAATTATACGCTCAAACTGCCCAAATTGATGAAAAAGAAATCATATACAGCATCAATAAAGCCCTAACACACTCACAGTTGAAGAAGGTATTTTACACTCCATCGATCGTCACTGTCAACATCTTAAATATTTGATTTCTCTGTCGATTTCAACGATTTTCACAATTTATCAGCCATCGTCAAACCATGGCTTTCTCTCCGTATTCATTCAATCCAAGGTTAATTTTTGGTTTAATTTTTCTCAAGATATGTTTTAATATCATTCTCCATTCTCCATTCTATGCACAATCAAATATTTGCATTTTTTGTTGAGTTTATTTTCTTCCATTTATTTGATTGATACTTTTTATTTTATTTTTAAAATTTTAGCAAGATGCTAGGGGGTACCAATCTCGAGTATTCCTTCCACTTGAGTCAACTTGCCCACCCCTTTATTAAAGGCATCAAGAAGTGGAAACATTGTATTTATTTCTTCAGTAGTAGGAGTATTAGGGTATCCATATGTTTCTGTCTGCTCTGAGTCAGGAGCATAGTTATTCAAAACATTGACAATCATCATGGTATGATTAAATCAATTTCATAATTTGTTTAAAGATGTTTATTGTTCAATGAATCAATTGATGAAGAGTTTGGCTCGTGAGTGGGCAAAGGATAACATCTGTGGATGCAATGTTTGCATTGCTCATTTTATGTTAATGTTTTGTTTTTGGAATTCATTGCTTTTGTCAAATTTCTTACCATGTGTTTTTTTTTTTTTTTTTTGGTCAAATTCTTGTTAGTTGAAACTTGAACGAAAAAGTTGAATTGTGCCTTAATGTCTTCCTCATACTTGGACTTCTAATCTGGATCGCTAAAATCAATACTCAGTGCACTACTAGTTCTAGAAGGTTGCATGTGTCTTTCACCTTCATAATCTTTGAATTTGTTTTAACTTTACATAATAATTTTTTACTTTCAAAACACTTTTTATATGATCTCATGCATAGACTATGTGTGATGGTTCATGCGTTTTTGGTGTTGGGTTGAACTATGTGTGGGAGTGGGAGTGGGAGTGGTGGAGTGGTTGAATTTGTATAAAATAATATATTTTAAAGTTTTGATTGGTGTTTTGTTACTTTTTTAATTTTTTTTACTTTTTAACTGTTTGTCACTTTTTGAATAATGTTTGTCATTTTTTTTCCCATCACTTTTTAGAAAATTCTATCACTTCTTTTATTGTTTTTTTTTTTTAAAAAAAATAAAAATTGTCACTTTTTTTATAGTGACAAACGTCATTTTTTAATACAAGTGTCACTTTTTTAATTCCCTGTACGTGCCATGATGAGCAGTTTTGATTGCTAAATGTTTGAGGTAGATTATTGGCAGTCACA
>CAIGRR010507899.1:0-15090 GCA_903798365.1 Fraxinus sp. 1973-6204
GAACTCAATTTTATAAGAAAAACACTTACATGGTTTTGTTATACATTAGGTGTTAGTCAAGAAAGGTTCAATTGTGAAATCAACCATTGCATGAAGTGTGACATCTAGTTTGAGTGGTCAAACAATGGCTTCATTTATATAATTATCCCGAATCATTCCTTCAGTTTTAAAATCAAAGGGGAATATTGTTTCGTCAAATCCATCTTTCTCATCCAAGATAAAATCAGGTTGTCGTAAGCAATGCCCTGAATCATTATTAGACATAATCGAAGATTTAAAGCAACTAGATCCTTATCAACTATTACAGGTCGTGTTAGTCAACCTCTTCTTGTTCTCACACCTTCTAATGAGATTGTGACACTTATAAATGAGAGAACCTCTTCCATGCAAAACGTGTTGTGTCTTGATACCCGATTTGCCATTTCCTTGATTTATCACGCCACCTCTGTATTTTCTCATTTCGTATGTTCCCCATTTTAGTATGCAACATTCATCTTCATGATATTTTGAGTGAAAATCACGAATATAACTTTTTCTTCCATAAAAAAAGCAACTGCACGAAACAGCAAACAAGATTTTTCCTCGATTTGACATAAACACGAACTTATCGAGTACACAACAAAGATAACTTTTACATTTAACTTAGTCATGAAACAACAACGCACCCTACTTTTTTGTTGGGTAGATGCAACGTACCGAAATGAGAAACATTGCAAACTTTTTTCTCCACTTAGCGCAATCCGCGTGTCTTGATGGCTTGAGATTACAACTTGTCAAGAACCTGATGCTCACTTTCGCATAAAATCCTAATGAAAATTTCATTGGAAATTCATTATTTATTCCGCTAAAGTCATTTTGATTCCATTCCCATAATCTACGTCTCAAAATACATTCACAAAAGTAAATTTAAATAGTCACTTTATGGGAATGACTTAATCTTAAACCTCATTATGTTTGATAATTTTTTTATTTTTTCAAAGAAAATGATAAAAAAAATAATAATACCTGTAAAGGAGAAAAATTCCGACCTGCCGGATTCGAACCAGCGACCTAAGGATGGCTAACAGGATATTCCCACTACAGTCCTCCGCTCTACCAACTGAGCTAAGGTCGGGTTTGTAATGCGTTTTCCCGAGATGACATTCTTAACAGAAATAGAGACAAGTTGGTTCACCTTAACCAGTTGAACCTAATTGCTAAATTATATTAATCAATTGAAAAAAATTGGCACATACATAGGTTTGAAGTCAAGTTTTGAAAAATAAGGTAGATTCGGAATCTTGAAAATTTAGGCATTTCTCTCGATACAACCCAACCCATTTATATGCTTATATTTGAGCTCCATTTTTTCAAAACTCATTTTTGAACCACATATTCTTTCGTAGAGTAATTTTATGTATAAATCCAAAATTTTCCGTACATTTTAATTACACGTTCTTCAAAAAATAAATATTTCAATATCTATTTTTCCAAGGCTCAAATAGGGGTATATTTATTTATTATGTAAAAAGGCAACAACCGTGATATCTTATAGGAGCATAATTTTCTCTTCAAATAAGTGATTAAATTAACGTTGAAAATTGTTATTCCATATTTTGGAGGGATACAAAGAAAGCTTTCCTAATGTGCTTCTAGCACTTTAAAATAGTTGGGCATTAAAATTTGATACTGCATAATCAAGTAAGCCCCGTTTGGTGCAAATTATTTCCAAAAGAATGCATTTTTTTGGTTGATATGATGTGAAATATGTGGTTAAAAAAGAAAGAAAAGTTATTGATGTGACGGAAAATATTATTTTATTGAAGAATGTGTGATTGAAAATAAGTAAAAAAAATGAGAATGAAAAAAATAATGTGGATCAAACAGGGGCTAAATAATAATAATTTATTATTTCTTTAGTTTAATAAATTTATTATTATAACAAAAATTAATGATAATTGTGAAGCGGTCAGTCAAAGAAGGATCTAAGAATGTGTTTGATTCGCATATTAAATCCAAAATATTCTTCACGTAAATCCAAAATATTTTTTTACTTTCTAAGCACGCTTTCTCCCAAAAATTTATTATTAAAATCTCATTCTTTCCAAAAAGATTCTGTCAAACAAGGGATTATTTTGAGAACGTATGGTTTAAAATGAGTTTTAGAAAAAAAAAAAAAAATTGAGAATGATAGACAAACAGAGGCTAAATATAGGGCTATCTATGGATTGGATTTTGATCTGAATCCAATGAAATTAATGGGAGATAAATTTATGGTCTCGATCCGATAATCCGTTCAATATCCGAATCCGATAATCCGTTAACTAAATGAAGCAAATATGTATATAAATCAATCCAATCTGATTTTTTATAATAATATAATATATTACTGTATAATTTATTACACAATTTTATTTTTTATTTTTTATTTTTTTTCATTTTGAAACTTTTATTATACCTTATAACTTTTAATAAGGAATGTCAAACCAATCAAATTTCAATATAATATTAATATATGTTATAATAAGTTTTGTATTGATATTGAAAAACTTATATTTCTAAAATATTTCAAATCGAATTATCAGATCGGATATTTGATGACATAGCAAATCGAATATGGATTTAACAATCAAATATTCGCTGGATTATCAGATCGGATCGGATATGAACAAATTCAGTCTATATCCAATCCATTTACAATATAATGATTCCGACAAGTTTGTCCGAGTAGAGAGACAAGAAAAATGTTTTTTTGTGGAGATGCAGTCTATTTCCTTGGAGAGAGATACGATCTCTCATTATTTTTCAACTTTTCTTGAGAGGAACTTTCAAATAAGTCAACGTGCTAACCATGAGACTTTTTGACAGAAAAATTAAGTTTCTATCTAGTAGGGACCAATTGTACTGATAATAAAAGTTTGAGCCAACTGAAGGCTAGAAAAAATTCATCAGGGACTCATATGCTACATTTGGGGAAGTTTGAATATCAGGACTACAAATTTTCCTTGATTCAAATCCACCTAGCCATAAGCCACAGCCAGGACCAGAGCCAAGGCTGAATCAAATGAATTGTTACAACAGAATTTCTATACTCAAAACTTCTATCAACAGCTTGGCCCAGAGGCTGGCCAAGAAATTTCAAAATGTATGCACATATTCAATCTAATTCCACACAAAAATCTTTTGTCACACTATTTTTTCACTTTCAGCATATACCAAAACTGTACTTATAACTCTGCATGCCAAAATTGTAATTGTTCTATCGTGTATTTGAAACAAACTGAAGAAAATGTAAAACACCGGAAACTTCATTCAACAATTCCAAACAGCACCAACTCTAGCACTAGGTCACCAAACAAATGAGTCTCCAATTCTCGACAAATGATATCAATATCTTCGTCCAAGTCCAACCATTTCATTTCTTTTCCCAGGGTCCTCTCAAACAAGCATTTGCTTTCTTCCTTTTCCTGGCTAATTATAAACATCCATAACTCTTCCTCAACATCGTCCCTCCTCAATTTGGAACTAAACCTTCTTCTAAAGGGTGTTGACATGTGAAAATGTATGTATGGATTAAAGATTTCCCTCAACCCAGAATTTATACGGTTGAACAGAAGTTGTCTATGAGACTTCTGCCAAGATGTCTGCTTGCCATATTTTTTCTCTAATGCCCCAAATACCGAGGGGCTCACTGGGCATTCCAGAGAATCCCATGTTTCAAAATCCTTGTCTAAATTCAAACCTTGAAATTGAGCCTCGTCTAACACATCAACCAGATAAGAAAAATCTCTACTTTCATCATCTCCAAATAACCTCAGTAGCTTCCCACCATTTTCAGAGGTATCATGGGATCTTTTCTCAGTATCCGAATCACTAATCACACCAATTCCAGATCCTTCAGAGTAAGTTTTCTCTGATTCGGATTTTGGAAGTTGAAGTTGCAATTGTTGACCTAGTAGTTATAGATGGAAATAAGTTATTGCGGGCTAGCAATGAATTATTAACAAAAGGTTCAGTTTGCTTACCGTGGAAATCAGTAGTCACACTCCCAAAGTATTCAGAGGTCAAGGAATTCTCTTCTTCAAATGGTTCCAAAATTGAATGAGGACTACACTGATTGGTCCGTTTCAAATTGCTGTACAACTCTGGAAGACCTATTCTTAAAAAACTTGAGGAAGCCGCTGCTTCTTTGGAAATTTCATTTGATGTTGATGATACCTGCATTGCATATAAACTATAAAGAATGAGCTGTGGAAAGCAAGGGAAAGGTATAAAAACAAAAGTGAGGAAACAAAGCATCAGTTATAAACTTTAATGCTTTAACGGTGAATGTTTACAGAAAGGTAAAAACGAAAATTGGGGTCAATATAGTAAAACAAATATACGATAAGAAATCTGGATAAAATCGTTATTTAGAATATAAATGGGAAATTAAACAACAGATTAAAGTATGTTATTAGATATCTCCAATTGAAAGAAATTTCATGGGAAAAAAAATTTCCATTCACCTCCTACAGCACCATAATGTGCATCCAATCAACTCCCTCATAAATCGTAATCCTTGATCCCTTGGGGTGATAATTATCATTTTTGGTGACTCAGATAGCGTGTTTATAAGGATTGTTAGAAGATGCAGCTAAATTCATTTTCCTTTCACTTATTCTCTGGCAGTATGTTCTCTCAGCACTGTTGCCTTCATCTCACACATTTGAGATGAGATTCATACTATTTTGAAAGGCAGCCCTAACTTTTGAAGATACTAAAAAAGGTAGGATACAAACCATTATTGTTATAAGATGCAGCTAAATTCATTTTCCTTTCGCTTATTCTCTGGCAGTATGTTCTCTCAGTACCGTTGCCTTCATCTCACACATTTGAGATGAGATTCATACTATTTTGAAAGGCAGCCCTAAGTTTTGAAGATACTAAAAAAGGTAGGATACAAACCATGATTTATCACGACCAAAGACACCACAGCAAAACATATGTTTATGCTCACACGTGAAAATGACACCATTAGACAGATAAAGACTGGAGGGGGTAAGCTTTTAGTAAATCAACTTACTGTGAAAGAACATTCCAGGTGATTCAAGATATGGAGGAAAGAGAGAACAAACCTGTCCATTCAATGCTTCCCAATCATGAGAAGAAGAATGTGAGCAAAACTGACCAGTGAATGTTTCCATGACATGAGAAGAAGAATGTCTATCTTTGATGGAAAATATGCCAGGATTTGGTTCAGATTTCTGTAGCTTATGAACAGTAGAAATCTCTATGTTCTCTGCCTCTGCATTGACCAATATATCAACTGTACTTTGAGAGGCAAGATTACTGATGGTTGAGTTTGAAACTCTGGAATCCGGCTCATTATCTCTAGACCCATCATTCATCTTTGGTCCATTTGCCCATTCATCCTGATTCATCAATGTAAATTTCTCATGGGCTGCAGGGTTATTATTTTCTGAATCTAACCAGGAAATACTGCACCTAGACGACTGAAAACTAGCAGGACTTCGTAATATGGTGCATTTATTCTTTAAAGCATCTGAATTAGACAAGAATTTCTCTCCACCACTTGAGCCTCTATGATCCAAAACATCTTTCTGGGAAATCTTTTGCTTCCTCAACTTGTTATCTTTCAATGAAGCTGCTGCTTCTTTCCTCAAATGCCAACACTTTAAAAAGGTTTCACATAAGATATCAACTTTAGAAGTTGGTGAGCGTATGATATCCTGATTCTTCCAACAGTCTTTACTGCTAATACCTGAAGCAGAGCCTGAGTTCTTACCCTGTGGACTATCAAGTTCTAGGTTCGTATTTCTGAGTGCCAATTCCCAATCAGCCATAGCAAGCATTTCACCAAGATTTTGGGCCCTCCCAGCAGACTCAACTGCTTGCACCTTTTTGGCACTCTTCCACCATTCAAACATTTGCTTATAGACTTCCCTGGTCAAAAGTGATACATTCGAAGAAGGATACAGAGCATGCTTTTGATCTTCACAGTAAAACAAACCAGGACAAGAAGCCACCAAAGACTCCCCCTCATCCATGAGGTAGTTCTCACCTGAGAATTGTGGTCTTGATGCCTCCCTACAACTGCTTCCTTGTAGGGAAATTCTGCTCTTGATTTCCTTACAATCACTATAACTATGTTTAGAAGAGTCTGTGCCATTTACTGCTTGATCCATATACATAAACTCTTTGAGGAGTTCTCCATTTTCTGTTTCCAAGGACTCATCACGGTCTCTATCTCCTGCTCTAGGAAGTAGATCGGACATTATATGTATAGATTTTCTTTTCTCTATCTTGGAATTTGGATTCAACATAACAATACTTGTTGAGAAAAGATGAGGTTGATCAACTCTCTCCAGCCGTGATTTGAATTTGTTTATGGGATCAAAACCAGGCTCTTCGAAGTGACCTGTAAGAGAATCTTTCTCAAGTTTCTGGAGAGATCTCAAAACATTTTTTCGAGCATGCTGCTTGCATTTCTTGTTGAATATTCCTTCATAATTGTAGCTGTGTCCAGGGATTGACTTTAAAATTGTGGCACTAGCATTTTTCTTCCTCCCCACACCCATTTGTATCTTGCTTGCACTGTAACTTGCCTCTTTATCAAGAACTGGCAATATATTATGTTCATCCTTCTTTGATCTATGCACATCAAAAACATCCTTAACAAGATGGAATGAGCTTCCCTCTCGTAATCCTATGGAAGCACTTCTGCGAAGATAATTCTCCGAGAGCACTCTTTGTCTTTTATGGATGGTCTGCTGAGGTGGCACCTCATCAAAACCCATCAGCCTTGCAATTACACTGTCTTCGTGCTGTTTAGTTTCCATCAATTCTGAAAATCCTTCAGCTAGATTGATCTACTGCTAAAAACTTAGGCACTGCACAAACAAAGCAGGAATGCATCAATGCTATTAAAGTAATAATACAGCATTATTACATGTTTCAATTGCAATATGCCCAAAATGACTGTTTATGTTGACACTAAATTGTGCCTGACAATCTTGACAAAACAAGTCAAAGAAAATTTATCCCAAGAGACAAAGTGTACAAAGCCTTATTTGAAACATATGAAACTGCAATTTACCTAAGTACATCAATATCAGAAGCAATGACTTCTAGTCTTCCCACTTTCTGGCTTTTGAATATCAGAATATGTAATAGTTTGAATAACAGTCAATACAACAAAGATTTCGCCGCTTAGAAAGAGGCATAAAATTTGACAGAAAGCATCAACAGAAGAAAGAGACATCAAATCTGAAGTTTCTAATCAAATTAGGAGGCAAGTTAGCAAATCAGCAAACAAATATAAATTTCAGAATCTTCCTTCTCGATTAATATACTTCGAAATTGGAAGTTGATAAAATGATCCCTCCATTCATCAATTGAAATTACAGAAAACTAGGAAGAAAACAACATCCCCAAAAGCAGAAAAAGTCTCAAGAATCAATGTCAAAATTTAAAACCAAATCAGCCTCAAGCAAAAAAACCAAGTTTTGGTACAAATCATGATTGCGGCAGACACAATAATCCTAATTGATAATAAGAATAATATTAACAGTGACAAGTCCAATTCACAACCATCATTCAAGACAATAAATCATAATTATTACCAACAAAATATAAATTGCAACTAAATAAATAAACACAATCATTCCATCGCCACCATTATACACACCCACACAACAAAAATAAAAATTCAACTCTTCTATAATGAGAACCATAAAAACAAAAACCAAAAGTTATTATAAGAGAAAAAATAGTCACCTTTTCTGAAGGACTTCTTCTTCTTCTTGTTCACCCAAATGTTAGAATTCCATCAAACGATTCCGAACAACTCGATACTAAACTGGGATTCAAACAACGATGATTGCGCCTCCAGTACAACTGGAAGAATTTCGAATGAGTGTAATCATAATTCAATGCGCAGTCAAAATGTGGATTACACTGTTACATATATACGTATATCGTGCCTATTTGTATGCGGCGTAATATGGGGGAATTAGTTATGCGTGAAAAAAAAAAATGGTCAACGCGCCTACCAACAGCAATGTTGTCAACGCGACTTGGACTGTGTAATGTGGGAATTTTCTTTCTATTGAGCCGCCAATATTATTACCATTGAATCCTTAATCTCTAATCCTTCCGTATAAATATGAGATTTTTGGTTGAAAGTTCTAGCAATTTTTTATTTTTTTTTGATAAACTGTGAATGATCGGGCCAGTTTGCGCGCACCTCGACTAATCTCACGGGACCCTGAAGTTTATAGGTCGAGTACTCACCTTAGTGACCCTGAGGGACTCGAACTGATGATCATTGGGGAGGAAACTCAAGACCGACCAATTGAGCAACCCGATTAAAGTTCTAAAAATTATTACTATAGAATTCCTAATCCTTCCGTGTAAATATGAGATTTTATTTCTCAATAAAATACACAAATCTATTGACTTCTATAATTTTGTTACGCCAAGGCGTGAAGTATGATCCAAGCGTCCTCGGATGAATTTGCAAATCTCTCATTGTAGTGTAAAAGTCTATTCAGTCCCTATTTGGTGTAGATAAAATTTGATAAAAATTATAAGTTAAAGCTAATAATTAATTTTAATCACATATTTCATAGCATCCACGATTTTTCAACCAAAATTTCCCGTAATTTTAATATACCCTAAGTAGGGACAGATGGTATGTTTATGATTAAGACTGTGATAGGGGAATAAAAAAAGTAATGACACTATATTTGAAATTTTAAAAGTTACATCAGTATCCAGCAAATTTATCCCAATATCTATTTATACTTGAAAATTGTCTAATTTTTGAAAACTTGAATTTTAGTGTAAAATATTATATTTATTTAATAGTTTTATGATAATTAAAATAATATTAAAAATAAATAAAAACACTTTTTTTACGTTGAAACTCGTATAACTTGAAATTTGATTTTTCGTCTAATCACGCAATACATTTTTTAGAATACTATTTTAATATATATTTTTATTTTATATTTAAATTTGTTTGTCGAAATTCAAGGGAGGAGATTCCCCTTGATTTGGTAGTGCAAAACGGTGATGGTGCAATCATGTTTCATGTATATCATCTTTTATATCATTATCACGGACATACATAATTTATGATAATTCCACAATTGAAAAAAAAAAAAAAAACTTTTTCTCGTATACAATTTTTTGGAAAATAAAGGCACGCAACAATGATGTGAGGGAGACGTGCATTTAGCATTATTGCAGAACATTATTTTCAACGGCAATAGAAGATCGTTCAATCTAACCATTATACTATTTTCAATCGAAATGGCGAGTGATACTTCGTCGTCGTCGTCTTCGGCGGCGGTGGCAGTGTCGCCAGTGACGGAGGAGGAGCTGACTCTGACGGTAAAATGGAGCGGGAAGGAGTACACTGTTAGAGTCTGCGGGGACGACACGGTGGGAGAGCTGAAGCGGCGTATTTGTGAGGCGACAAATGTGTTGCCCAAACGCCAGAAGCTTCTCTACCCTAAAGTCGGTTCCAAACTCGCGGATGATACTCTCCTTCTCTCGCAAATCCCACTCAAAGCCTCCCTCAAAATGACCATGATTGGGTCCGTGCCCCCCCCACCCCCCCACCTCTTCCACACACACGCACGCACGCATACGTGTATCTGTTTGCATATCTACTTATTAGTGGTTATTTACGAATTTTAGTTGATGGCTTTTAAGTGAAGTTTTGATCTTTTCCTGGGAATCTTATGACTAGATATTGCTTTGTGGTATTCTAAGATCTTAATAATGGAATTTTCTTGTAGTTTTTATTGTTCTCTTCGGATTAATTGAAGAGTTGTTGCCTGTGTTCTGTTCCAGGTTGTTAGTCATTTTGGTGATTTTTGTTTACTGGATCGTTTTGCATCCTGGTTTGTGTTAAGTGTATTCATGGTATTCAAAACCCAAAGACTGCAGATAAAAATTGTTATGTACTTGTAGACAAATATGGATCACGAGCAGGAGACGTGACCAAGAAAGGGAAAATATAGCCTAGGATAGTTAAGTGAGCCATCCTTGTTTAGAGTTTTATGTTTCATGGATTTTCTAGTTATAAGTTTATAACACACAAGGAAATGGTTAATGATTTTGGTCCCAAAATCTTCAAGAGATCGTTGCTACCAAAGAAATTGTTTTTTTCTCTATAATTGTGGCCCTTTCACGGTGTGGATAAAGATAGTTCTACGATTACTGTAAGATATAATGAATGCTTAAGAAAAAAGTTCAACGATCAAACTCTTTGCCTTATATTAGCATTGTAATTTTGAGCCAAGAGGAAAGATCACTGGGTAAGCTATACCCAAACAAAGGCTTTTGCAGCTAGATTTTTTTAGGGATTGCGGGTGTACAACAACATAGAGGTTTAATTAATTGGTTCAATTAGTAGAATAATTCTGCTGTCCCGTAAAATCTGGATGAACAACAAAGCGTAACGAATAGATTTTACATGGCCGTGATGTGTTGGGCTTTTTGGTGTTTGTTCATAATAAGCTTGGAAGAATGATCGGACAGTTTGTTGTAAACCTTTCTATGTGCATGCACATTTATGGTTGTTTACCGTTGCCTTGTTGGTGAGGCCGTATCTTATTTTATCAATATTTGGAGTTTCAGTGAGTCAATGCCTGCGTGCGAGCTTCTTATAGAAAATGGACACTCAAGATCATCAGTTGATATGTTATTTTTATCCCATCAGATATGTGTCGCAAGTTGAAGTCAACTTTCTTCTCTAATAACAATTTAAAATTTTACATTTCAATCATGGTCTCAGTTAGCTATACATTGCCAAGGTTCTAATAGAATGACTGATTCTAGTTTCCTTGGAAAATTAATCTTATAGGATCTTCTATGAAGTCCTTGCCAGGAAGAATGCAGATTTCATAAATAGACCTTGTGCTTTGGCACCAGCATGTGCTTGATTAAGTTCTAATGCTTTATGTGATGTGAGGTAATGTGTAAAATTTTTATTTGATTTACAGTACTGTTGAAGATGAACTAATTGTGGATCCAGTGGACTCTCCAGAGATTATTGATGATTTTGAAATTGGACAAGTTGAAGCAGTTGACATTAAAGATAATGAAGTAAATAAACAGAAATTGAGGCGGCGTATTGGGCAGTATAAGGTCAGTTATCCCCATCCTTTTAGTTCTGATAGCATTAAATGTTTGAAATGAGATTGGTGTGCTATGTGCTTAGTACATATGCAAAATGATTCCTATAATTAATTTTTACTTCTTGCTTTGATAATCTAAATTTTAGTTTGTTATTCCTTGTTATGATGACGTTGAGTGCTAATGCCAGATTGACCTTCTGAACCCGTGCCGAGAAGGTAAAAAGCTGCTTGTTCTGGACATTGATTATACCTTGTTTGATCACCGGTCGACGGCAGAGAACCCACTAGAACTTATGCGGCCTTGTAAGTGTTTTTATTTATCTCAATCATTTTTCTTCTTTCTTTGCCAATCCTGCTATGCTGTTTATTATTCTGTTACTTGACACAGATCTTCATGAATTTCTATTGGCCGTTTACGCAGAGTATGACATCATGATATGGTCTGCAACCAGGTCAGGTTTTTTCCATTATTCATTATCCATCAATTGAAACCTTTTTGTGGAATGAGCTTGGAATTGCTTGTCTTAGCTAAAGACACTTGTAAAAGTAGCTTCATTTAGAAAATTCAGATTTATCATATCATATTTTCTCATTTTACACATGCTAAAAGACAATTTAAAACAAAGGTATCATTGTTATATCTTATGTTTATAAACTTGACTTTTTGGAAATTACCATTAAAATCCACCATTTATAAAGGATCTTTTTGAAATTAACTAAAATTATTAGACAGAGAGAGAAATATTTGCTTCCATAGAAATTCTTTTGCAATTAATTTACATCCTAATGGCTTTGAATCCTTGATCGATGAACATTTTTGGAATGCCCATGTTTACATTGTATACATCTTAATATGCTCTTTTCCCAAACTCATGCTAATTAAAAGAGTTGACTGAATAATTTCCTAATTCTTAATTGAAAAATATGGAAACGTTGTTTCTTTTCTCGCATGCCCCTATGCCCTTGTGTCAAAACACAGCCGATCACGGACGAGCACCCACCTTAAATGGTGTTCAAGGCACTCCAACATGCTCTAATTTTGGCAGCACACACGGGTTCTCTTGTAAGATATTTCTTTTCCCACAGAGGGTCTAGGTTGTGCTAGTGAATCAGAAAAACTAGCAGTAACAATGGCATACCATCAGCAGCAGCAGGACTGTAGGCAGTGGGAGTATTCCTCTTAATAGATGGATAGAGGATTGTGTTGGTCTCGCTGCTGAGGAGCAAATGCATTTTAGGAAGCTGTTGAGTTTTTGACGAGGCCAAGAGGGCTTCAATTTGTCCATTCCAAATCATTCTCTCTCTATATAGTCTACAACTGTCTTCCACTTTGAATTAGAAGAGCCATAAAATGCACTTTTGAATTTTCTAGCTTTATTATACAGTAGAGTTTCATTAAAAGTTGAGTGCACTAACCCAAAACACTCTTTAGAAGTGAAAATATTTTCAAATCGATGTGGACCAAGTATTTATGTATCGAGGGTGCACCCTCAGATAGGAAGAATGCTATATTAGCTGTATTTTATTGCAGCCATTTTGAGATTTATTAAGCCCCTGTTTGAAACCCATTTTGAAGAGAATAGAAATTTTGGATTAGTGATTGATGTGATAATGTGTGGTGGAAAAGTGATGAAATGTTTTTGATTTGTGTGTAATATTATTTTTTTTGGAGAATGTGTGGTTTAAATGAAGAATGAGAATGTGAAATTAATGGGTGTCAAACGGGGGCTAAATCTGTGATTTTTTTATTTTGTTACGCTATTGAAATTTTCAATTGGCTATTGTTTTATGAGGACTTAAATATTGAGGGGAAGTGTTAAATCTATAAAGCATGGATTTTCTTGCTAGGTGGCATGTATGTGTCTGACACATGTCATGTCGTGACTTGTTGGATGACATATTGGATACTGATATGACTCGGACACTTCAAGACATGTATCTGACAATCCACATGCTATGTTCTATTTTTTAAATTTATGTTGCTAGATGGATACTTTAGGGAGACTCCTCGGGTAAGTGTTTGAAATGCCACGTGCCATGTCTTATATTTAAGAGAATCCGAAATAAAGATATAACATATATAAATCTAAAACTTCAAAGAATTTAGATATGACAAGTGATGTGTCTATGTCATGCTTTTCTGAAAAATCACATGTTCGTGTGTCCACCATGTCTATGACTGTCCTTGCTTTATAGATTAAAATAATTGCTTTTTTATCTCTACTCAGTAGAAGTGAAAAATTAATGTAATGAAAACATTTTAAACTTCAAAATTTTGTATGTATGATAAGTTATTGGTTTTCTGGTTACCATTATGCCCTGTGTGTGTGCATGTGTGTTTATTTTTTGAGTAATCCTGTCACTTCAATGTATTTATTTCATTTCTGCAGTATGAAGTGGGTTGAGTTAAAGATGGGGCAACTTGGTGTGCTCAATAATCCAAACTACAAAATTACAGCTCTGCTTGATCATATGGCAATGATCACTGTTCGATCAGATACTCGTGGGATCTTTGATTGCAAACCGCTCGGGTTGATTTGGGCTCATTTTCCCGAGGTTCGATTACATTTTTTTGACTTCTATGTCTCATTTGCTAAGTTTATGTTTAAGTATTTGAAATGCAATGTTTGCACGGCTTTTGAAAGAGCACATATTCCTCCTATTCATGAATGTTTTTCCAAGAAAAGGTAGAAACTGGCCTTGATCTCGAGTGAATATCGCATCTTGCAAATTGAAGTCATGTTTGGCCAAGCTTAAAGCAACTTCTGTATCGAAACATATTTGAATATATTATTTTTGCTTTTAAGTAAATATT
The DNA here is from genome assembly GCA_903798365.1 of Fraxinus sp. 1973-6204. NCBI lineage: Eukaryota > Viridiplantae > Streptophyta > Magnoliopsida > Lamiales > Oleaceae > Fraxinus > Fraxinus sp. 1973-6204. Next base: position 13,948 of record CAIGRR010507899.1, read on the forward strand.
TTACTTATTTTGTTCGTAACTCTTCCCTTGATGTAAAGATAAGTCACTTGTTTTCAAAACATATATTTATTTTAGATAATGACCTTCTCTGACATAATGTCTCTATATCATACATCTGCAGTTTTACAGTGCCAAAAACAGTATAATGTTTGACGATTTACGAAGGAATTTTGTGATGAACCCACAAAATGGCTTGGTTATAAAACCATTCAGAAAAGCCCATGCAAATCGAGACAGCGATCAGGAACTTGTAAAGCTAACTCAATATTTACTTGCCATAGCGGAGCTTGATGATCTAAGCGCCCTTGATCACAAGAAATGGGAGTCATTTAATGAGGACAGTTTCAAGAGACACAGGCATGGTTGAATCACAAGTAATTTTTAACCTATTCACTCTCTTTATGCTCCACTTTTATTTAGTTGGGTTTTACATACATAACATCAGTTGGCTACTGCGAGATGCAGCTACAAGATATGTTGATAATTCACATGTTTTTTACAACAGTCTGCTAGTTTATTAGGGTTGATGTTTGTTCATTTGCCGAGGAATTTCTTATTGAGCTCAATTTGGTTTACATTGAAGGATTGAGGGGAAGATAAGCATAATGAGCTTTTTGCCAGTTCTATGTGAATATTGAACCTGACCTTCTCAGAGCTACATATACCTGTTGAATTACTGTGTTTAAATTTCTAGGTTCTGTATATAAGTAGGGTCAAATCAAGTTAAGTAGTTGCAGAGGTAGAGGAGGTGTAAATCCCGATTCGCCAACTTTTGCACTTCGAGTTGGCATTTGGTGTTTGTCTTCTTGTTGAGGGGGATCAAAACAATGTGTTCATCGGTTTTGTGTTTATAAAGGGGTAAAAAGCATCATTAGCAACTTAACTTTAAACGAAGTTTCATTTCATTTATTTATTTATTTTTTGGTTTAAACTTGGTTAATGGGTCATCCTACCAGGATAGCCACGCTGCATAGTAGGTTGGCTACGTTGGGATATCCATTAAATTGTGTGACTGTTATAAAAGAGAGAAGAGAGAAGAGAGAATAAAAGTCAATAGACTTTTCTGTGTATTATTATGAGAATCAAAACCCTATATTTATAGGGTCTAAAAGGAGAGTTACAATTGGAATGAAATACACTTTC
>CAIGRR010507911.1:0-14269 GCA_903798365.1 Fraxinus sp. 1973-6204
CTTTAGCCTTGCCTTAAGACGACTCTTATTTGTTGTCGGCTCTCATTTCATTGGCTCATCAACTTTCTTGACCCTCCAACATTGTGCAAGCGTCAGCCCTATACATAGTTTTATGACTTTGCTAGGACCTGTATTTTTGGTAAATAGTGTTCCGGTGGAGTAGTGAAATGCATAGAAAAAATTGCAAAGAACATCAATGACAAAAGCGCCCCTTTGGATCAAAACTGACATTGGAAGACGATAGCTAAGGGAGCGATTGGAATTAGATAGTCCAGTAGTATTAGTCGTAAACGATGAATACTAGGAGCTCCCTAATTTCAAATCGCAAGTTAATCAACAATATTTTATTAATATAATAATTGGACAATAAGTTTTCAGTAACAAACTGTGTACGAATCTTTCTTATGTTTATATAGAAATGTGCTTCACTTCTAATTTTTAGACACCTCTATGGTAAGTTTAAAATCAAAATTTAACTTTATAAAGGTTGAACCCCAACCTTGAGGGCCCCCACCGACCCTGCCCTGGACCATCGTGGAGGAGGTAAATCGCAGGATGTGCCTCCCAGGAGCCAGGGTGGAGAGCTTATGGATAGGCCTGGGCTATTAACCCTATGGTAACTCCCGCTTGCAACAAAGCCAATTCCACNGCCCTGGACCATTGTGGAGGAGGTAAATCGCATGATGTGCCTCCCAGGAGCCAGGGTGGAGAGCTTATGGATAGGCTTGGACTATTAACCCTTGGCAACTCCCGCTTGCAACAAAGCCAATTCCACATTGCGGGGAATTGAACTCTGCACACTACCGCGCTGAGCCCTAACTGCCCCCCCTTTGCCACTGAGAGATTTGCCCTGGGGCCCAAAATTTAACTTTAGAAGCTTAAACATGGAGAGGTCATAGTGACAATGAAATAAAGATTTAACTTTGAAAAATGAAACAAATTATTAATTTATGTTTTAATACAACTGTTGTCTGAATGCCCATATATTTATGAATTTCGTTACAAGGTAGACTTGTAGACCGTTGAACTTGCTTTGACCAAATAAATGTTTGGAGAACAGTAAGAATTAAGCTAGATGTGTATCTTTGGTTGATATCAAGGAATGACATTTCCTAAGTGGAGGAAATATGTACAGTGATGTGTGAATGCATTTAAAGAGTAACGATATGTCGTTAGGGTTGCCACTTAGACTGTGGTTATAACTCCAGTGAGACTAAATAACATTATTCGTATTTAAAAGTAATGGTGTGGAATGCAGACACATAGAAAAGTGTCAAATTTGTTGTCAATTATGATGTACATATAGTATATCCTTGGCATAATAATTGCTAGCTTTTAGCCAATTTGGAGATTGAAGAACCCAAAGGAGGTCCAAAAATCAACGCAGAGTTGATAACTTGGGGTTTGGAGTGGACATGTCAAATATTGTGGGTCTTCGACAAGAGGTCAAACAGCACTTGTAAATTCCTGTATCAGGTCAAAAATTAATTATGTCTTGGTCCCATAATATTTCCTAAATCAATTTTGAGCAAGTTACATTGTCTATGATTTCGATACAATTTTTATTGTTCGTTGTGTCTAGCTCGTCCAATTAATACAAATACATTTAAGATTTCTGTCGAACTAGAGAAGTTATCGAGCTTAATGTTTTACGTACACGCATCAAATCAGTTTGAAATATTCAAAGAATTTGCTTTTATTAAGTTCTTTTTTGATTTAGTAGCGTTTTTGTGACTTAGTCATACATGGATCGACCCATGCTTACTTTATTTAATTGAATTGGGTTTCTCTCATTTCTTTCTAGATTTCTAAGAGGCGGCACTTTATTCATGAGAAAAATTGAAATTTAGGATCTTAAATTCTTGAAGTCGTCCCTTAATTACTATCCTTATTTCTCTATTTTAACATATTTCCCAACTAAATTACTACGGATTTGTTCTTGTGATTGTACAAATCTTGTCTAAATACCCTCAAAGTCGAACATAGTTCTTACAATTTTCTTTTCCAAAATCTCATATCTTACGAGGAAATCATTTTTCCAAATGTAAGATGAATAGATTATTTGGATGACGAGAATTATTGCAACTTAATGACTCACAGCTCTCCTAATTCTATAGCAGACATGGGACCATTTGAATTGGGATAGGATCCATTAATTGTTTTCCATGATAGGTAACTTTTTAAAGAAAAGTCACCCACTAACTCAATTCCTTTCCCGAAAAGTTGATACACACGCAAAAAAGTAATATTCCTTATTTGTTTTGTCCATACAATGAGACTTGAGAATATTGTTCAACTTCAAAATATAAAGGTTATTAACAACATTCTATTACAATTGCACAATCAATTTTAATGAGAAAAGTTGTTCAATCGCTATTGTATTGTCATGTGATCGTCGTATGTGTAATTTTATGAAACAATTTTGCTTCACAACAAAAGATTTCCGTTAAAAATATATGTAATGAACTTATGGCTCAATGCAATAGAAATTAAGGGAAGGGCTTATTAGTTGAAACTATCATGTTACATGTACATTATAGTTGACATCATTGTTTACATTGTACCACGTGACAACGTATCATTCGTTAGTTAAAAAAAAATGCAAACCATGAAATGTACACTTAGAATTATTCTCAGTTTGAAATGATGGTGTGGGCAAGCATCTGAATATTTGAATTTGGTGAGTGATGAAGACTGGATTGTCTGTGTCCTGCTGTCATTTGGTGTGTTGGATGCTATCCCCCACGACCCTAGAAAACGAAGTCACACATTGAACGAGGGACCCCATTTCCATGCCAACATTTATTGCAATTAAACAGACAACTTATTTTTGGCTAAATTTATTCATGTTATCTTATTTTAACTCACTCCAAGGATTTGTTCATGGCACTTATTTATTAATTACAAGTAACGAGATATTATGGGAAAAATGAACAAAAGTCTTGATGAACAATTTACAAGTGTTTCTCTTTTTACAATTGAATCTAAAATACTTTATAAATGTTATGAAAGTAATATTCAACTATTTATTTACCCTTTCGATGAGAAGTGCAAGCACTTGAAAATAAATGTTAATTATTATACAATTACGTAAATAGTGAAATGCATATTTGAATGTGAGTATTAGAATTACAACTAAATGCATAAATGAAAACGAATGACAAATACGATATATGAGTAAACGTAAACGTTAATTAATTTAAAATTAATACCAAAAAATATATATGTGACAATAAATTTTAAATCTTTTATACTAAATGAATAATTTAATTTCTCATTAAGTGAAACTAGATGCTAATCGATGTACATGGACGTGAATAGTGAAATGCATTCTTATATTTGAAATTTTAATTAATAATAATTAAATGAATGTAAATGTTAATTAATTGAGAATTAATAATTGGGATATGGACGTGAATGTGAATGTGAACGTGAACGTGAACGTGAAACTATAATTAATATTAATTAAATGAAAATAGGGAATACATGCGTGAACAAATAATTTGTAGTATTTATTACAATTTTAAATACAAAAAACGAAAAATAAGGTATTAATGAAATAATTGAATTGTAATAAGGTTATAATCGTCTAAAAAATTATTCTCACTTGATGTGATATTTAATATATTATATATAGATAAGAAAAAAACTTACAAAAAAATGAATTTTGATATCTAGATCACTAGAAGTTTGTTAATTTCTTATTTGAAAATCATTTTTCATCAATTTCATTTCAATCACACATTCTCCTATTAAAATTATGTTGTATGTGGACCCATAAAATTTTTATATTTTTCAACCACATATTTTGCAAAAAAAAATTAATTTCACTTCAAATAATGTCTCTCAAACAAATACTTAGTCAATTTTGATTTTACGAAATTTTCTTAGTTGATGGTTTGGTTAAAGTTACCATATCCCATCATTTCTCACGAGAAAGAAGAGAAAAAGGTTCAATATAATACAATGCGTACCTCATAGGGGTTATATTAAGGATGTCATTGAGATGGGACGACTCTTCCCATTCCCGTTCCGTCAAGGATTTTCACGGAGCAAATATTATAATATCTTTATTTTTAAATCTGATTTAAAATTAAAAACATAAAACTAAAATAAAATAGAGTAAAACGGGTGAGGACCATGTTTCCCGTCCTCTCCTCGATTACCTAACGAGGTGGGGTATTCCACCCTCCCTAACACATGCATTGCATGGGTGAAAAGACTAAAGAGAGAGGACGATAACAAGAGACATGCACAAATAAGCAAAATGCATATGTACAAATTTAAAGTGGTTTAACTTCATTATGATAATTAAGTCCGCACCACGTTGCAAGTTTTCACTATGAAAATGACTATAACGGTGATTTTCATGCCTCTCCTCTCATAGAAAACGGTCTCTAAATATCCTTAAATATCTTAAGAATATTAGACACAATTTCTGCGGAGACGACAAGTGTATTATATTATGAATCTTTACACAGTTTAACAAGACGGATAGGACGTGAGGGCGGAGATGGGGGTGGGGTGTGGATGGTGTAGTTCATGCCATAACTATGGGTCATGGTAATTTCGGGAACCAATTTCCAGTTGTTAATTTGTAGGGTCATGGTGCCTTTATGACTTGGTTTGTCCTTTTACACACCCCTCTTCTTTCTCCATCCTTTATTTATCATCCCCTCACCCACTCTCTTTTCTCGCACAAACACCTCCCTCATATTCACCCTCTGATTCACACCTCTCTCTCTCTCTCTCTCTCTCTCAATCTTGATTTCAAGCCATGAAAATGATGAAGAAAAGCTTTCTTTTTTTGAGGGGAATGTTGTCTGGCTCGAGGCCACCAACAAGATCATCGGATCAACGGCCTTATGTTAGTGTCGTCGGACCAGGCTTCATTCCCCCCAATTCTTGCTTTCTCTCGCCCAAGATCTCGTCTCTGGGAAATTCCTAGTATACAGAAATGCCTCTAAAATGGTCTAACAGCTTTAGATGAGGTTGGTTAACAGTTATGTCTAATCTGTTGATCTGGTTGATTTTAGACTAGTTTTGGGCTGTTTTTTATGTGGATTTTTGAATGGTCAGGTGAATTGTGGACTGTTAGCCATGCAGGAGCAGATTGGTGTAATGATTAAAGATTTTGACCTGCTTTTTCTGCCAAAAAAATATATATATACAACAGAATAGTGTAATAGATTCATATTATCATCATAACTCATGTTTTTATATGCAGATTCTATTTTGTGGGTGTTTTACTCTTTTGTCAGTCTATCATTATGCTGATTTTTCTCATAATGATTTCAAGAATCTGTTCTGTCTTTAATGTGTTTTAACTGATCTGCTTTTTGCTTTAGATTTGTGACTTCCTTAAAAGGTTATCATTACCATCATCGTGTTCATATTTTCATGGGATTTTCTTCATTAGGGTTTCATCTTCCGAAGGGGTTTTCATCCATGAGAGTTAAACTCTTCCACAACGAATCAACAAGCTTTATTTATGGATCTCCATGTCAGGATTATTTATACATACGAATTGCCTTTTTTCTGATTTGAACTTCGGCGGAACAACCTCATTAGCTTCAGAAATATCAGTTACAAAGAAATTTGTAATTATTGGCACCAGATCTATAGTCTAAACATATTTGAATTAGGCATGTTTAATACAGTATTGGATGGAACTCGATTCAGTAGCACTAAAGTGCACACTGTTAAACAAGTCACGAATGTTTGGTTCTCTTGATGATTAACTTGAAAAGTGAATATCCCTCCAAGATTTTCAGTATCAGATTACGCTTTCATGCATGTTTAATCAAATCCCCAGAACTGAATGAGGTAAATCCTTGTATAGTTTCTTGTGCGTGAAAGAAAATTCCTTTTCCATTTCTGTTGCATTACTTGTTGCATACTGGGAAGTCTTTTTAGTTACCCGAGAAATGAAAGTTATCATTTAATCTTTTGTAAAGCTGGCGTATGGTTTTCATGTTGCTTGAAGAAAGGAGAAAGGTGAAGGAATAAACCATCCGTTTGCCAAGGAAAATATGGATCCTAAGTAATTGCATTCTCTTCATAGGGTAACAGGCAGCTGCTCCCCAATTGCAACCAATTCGAGCATCAAGCAGGAGAAAAGAGTATAATATCAGATGAAATACATCTTCAAAACACTAATTAGAAAATGTATGCAAAGAGAAAATTATGTATTCACTTCAAATATACGTTCTTGCATTAAAATTCGTAGAATTTTCTGCAATATTCCAAACTTTTTATCTTTAAAGTCAATGGTCCAAAATTCGATAATGTTATTCCAGTTTATATAAGGTCATGCAATGAATGAACCCATTGGTAACAACTCACCCTTGAAAACTGGAATGTAAAGACAGATCAAGACTTAAATATCTATATAGAACACGATTAAGTTCATTTCAATTTGTTCCTCATTTCACAATGATCTAATTCCACGATAGATGACCTAAAGTAACACGCCGCGACATTTTAAGCTTTCAATATCGGAGGCAGCATGTGCAATACTTCCAGATGAGGGTGAGCAGGCCTTAATTCTCCACACCCTGGCCCGACCATCGATCTGAACAACACGGGAATCAATCAGGACCATTGAAAGATATTGCTTGTAACCAAAATAAAGATAATTGAAGCAAGCTAAGAGATGAAACTGGTGCAGAGGGACACTGCACAAGAAATGAAGAAATCATGTTGTAGAAAGGTGAATAGAAGCCATCTCTAGACAAGAAGGCTGACAGGCCTGCCTCTGATAATTTCTGTCATCAATTCCTGAAGCTGATGCATCATAGGGAACATTAAATGGCCTTGGAATTGAATGATCTGACCCCCCTTCTTCTCTCACAGTAGAGTCACCATCACCAATCTATTCCATGGTCTTCTTTCGAGCCCCTGAACTGTGTGCATTGTTAATTGGACAATGATTTTTCTATTTTCTTTTTCTGCACAGAAATGTCAGCTTATTTTCTGCAAGTCTTCTTCTTCTTCTTCTTCCCTTTTCTCCCCCAATTTCTGAAACCTCAAGGCATTCCAGTCAGATTTTTGCTAATGTTACTGTTCGTTACTCTAGTGATTTTGATTATGTCCAAACCCTGTACGATGGTACTAATTAGGAACTACAATATTTCCTTCTCGCTCACATTCTAATGTAGGGATGGTACTCGAACAACCTCTCAACTTTATTCATATCTAACATGAATGAAATTTAGGATTGCTATACCTGATCGAATTCAGTCCGTTTAAGATTGATACTCTTAAATTATCCACCTTTCGAGTCATGCATCTTAGCCTCTTAGGGTATAACACTCATAAAATATAAGAACAATAATCAAGATATAATTACCCTATACCTACTATTTTTAACACGATGAACCTTTCGAACAATCAAATTTAAAATTGAAGTTCTCAAATAATCCACCTCTTACATGCATGTTAGGGTAAATCCCATAAAATATACGAAAAAAATCATGATAAAAATTTATGTTACACCTACTATTTTAACAAGATGGACCTTTCGAATTGAAACATTGAACATGGTAACAAGATCTAGAGAAATCTGTAGCAAAAGTTAATGTTTTTTTATTGGCATAACATGAATGTTGTATTTATATATATACCATTAATTGTGGAACAAATTAAGCCCCGTCTTGAAACATTCTTGTACTAATAGCTCTGCTGAATTCTCCTTGTTATCATTGGAATTCGCGACGTAGGTGTTGTCACTTCTTAGTGTATTTGACTCCTATGCTAGCTTTGTGGTCAGCGTATAACTCGTTTGTCTGATGGACAACACACTTTTTCTCTCTGTTTTTTCTAAGAATTGAGAAAGTTGGGGTGGTGGCTGGTGTGTGGGTGTTGTGGGGCTTGTTGGGTGTGGGGATGGGGATGGGGATGGGGGAATTTGTAGTGATAAGAATGATTGAATAATACTTTAACAAAATTAAGTGTGTGTTTGAGCCACATTGTTTTGAAAGACTGTATTCTGAAATAGTAGATTGATGGAAAATGTGTAGTTCAAAAAGTAGGAAAAATTATTGATGTGATGAAAAATATTATTTTATTGAAGAATATGTGGTTAAAAATGAGTAGAAGAAAAAAAGGAAATTTTTAATGTATACCAAACAGGGACTAACTGTACATAAACGAATTAAGATATTTGATGTACAAGGTCACTTGGGAAACCCTGGAAATTCGAAGAGACAAGAATGATTAAGAAATCAGTGTAAGAACAAGTTGATGTTCAAGGTCATTTTGTAGAGATTCTTCTAAAGAAATGTTGGATGGAGGAGTTTTTACATAACTAGGATAAATTGAATTTAACATTAAAGAGAAGTATCAAATATTGATTTAGGGTCGAGTTTACAATATGTTTTCAAATTTTAGGTTAGGTAACTTAGGTTGTATATGTGGTCTTTAACATTTCATTATTTTCGCACTTCTTGGTCTCATCATTTTTTCTCGTTGTTTCGTTTTTAAATGTAAGTTCCTACTTATTGTCACAGTCAAAATACTATATATATGATGAAAGTGTTCTCATTAAAATCAGTTATTCCACTAGTGAGGAGTACAATAAATAGACCTTAAATCATTACAATAAAATATCTGTAATTTAACTAAACTACAACTTTTGGAGATAATAGTAATCACAATACTATGCTCTTGCCTGATGGAAATTAAGCCCTTGTTTGGAGGAAATTCTCACCAATTTTTAATGAAAAATTGGATCGTTGGACTGAAGGTGAGCCCCTTTCAACAGTCTTAAGTCTGACTTGAAATTAGTTGAATTTCATAAATGTACTTTTATAATTTTGTATTTCTTGGTCGATAATCGCGGTTGATTTTTACTGGGGAATTAGCAGAAATGGTCCCTAATATTTACATTCATTGCTAAAATGGTTCCTATCGTTTTAAATTTGATATTCATACGCTTATTTCAAACGTTTGTTGCGAAATTGGTCCTTCCATCCACTTCTATTAAATCGGCCGTTAGACAATTGAATGGAATTTGCCAATAATATTTGAAAAAGGGTAAATTAGTCAACTTCCCATATTTTTTCTCCTCTTAAAATTTTCGGTGAATATAATTCATATGGTTTGATGTAATTTACAAGTTTAGACCCCAACTCAAAACGTTGTTGGCAAAGATAATCCTTAACCCTTTAACCATTTAGCACAAATAATCATTGATGGGCTATGTAGTATAAGTTCTCAATATTAACCTACTACAATAGATACAAAATACCATAGTAAAAGGTAAAAAAAAAAAAAAAATGCTACATAATAGATAATTATATTGTTAACCAACCAAACATGGTTTCAATATTTTTGATAAGCTAAATTGCCTGCTATGTATATTACATTGGGCTATTAGACAAAAATTCATAACATCTACAAACAAACGATTGCAACAGTCAAAAGTGAAAAAATATTTTGTGTATCCCCACATCCTCGATAGCATTTGGTTGTGGCAAAGTGTTGCAGATTCTCTTGTTGTGACCTGTTTGTCGCACTTCTTGCACTTCATCTTTAACCCCGCCTACTTGCATTTCATGTTGATGCCCTAGCATTGCTTGAAGATACCTTAGCATTACTTGATGAGCCCATACTTTCACATTCATTAGCTTCCTTTCATCTAACCTTCTTTATTCAAGGGGTCAAGACTTGGATTATGTCATAAATCTGGACTTGTCATGGGTGAGATAGAGGGAGTAAATGTTCTAACATATGCCGCCTTCTTGTAGATGTCATCTACATAGTCAATAACCTTCATTCCCCTTGATATTAAGGATGCAATCATATGACAACAAGGGATTCCAATCAACTGCCGGCTCGACAAGAACACGTTTTTGCTTTGATTTCCACTACATTTAGGGTTCCAATGTTATGCTAGAAAATTTCAGCACAAACAACAAAGACAATATTAGTATGTTAGATTTAACTAAACAGGCAAATAAACATTTCATGTTCACTCAATTTAAAAACAAGTAAATAAACATACAGAACTTACCATACTAATGGTATATAAATGTTTATTAAATTTCAATAACTAATGCTATTAGTAGAAAAAGAAAAAGGAAAACCAAATATAAGATGTGTAACAAATTAGTTTCACTCAAACTTAAATATACAATTAGGAAAACAAAATTTCACTAGAAGGAACATATGACTCAGTTTTAAAAAATTCACAAAGTAAAAGCATCATAACTATAGTCAGGAGATAAGTTCATCGAATGTCCTAATTTAAAATTTATCGACGACATTTCATTGCAGTTGCCAGTGTCAAAATGGTAGTGGGAAGGTGGTAGTGAATGGGTTCAAAGGGCTGCTTCTTCTTTTTTTTTTGGAAGATTTAGGAAAAGTGAGCTTTAGTGTGGTTTATTCAATTTGGGGATTTCCTTGACCACAGTTAACTCTATGCAAAAATATGGAAAGTTGAATAAAAGTGAGGTTTGGTGTGGTTTATTCAATTTGGGGATTTCCTTGGCTATGGTTAACTCTATGCAAAAATATGAAAAGTTGACTAATTTACTCTTTTTCAAATATTATTGGCAAATTACATTCAATTTTCTAACGGCTGATTTAACGGAAGTGGATGGAAGGACCAATTCCGCAACAAACGTTTGAAATAAGGATACAAATATCAAATTTAAAACGATATGGACCATTTTAGCAATGAATGTAAACGTTAGGGACCATTTCAGCTAATTACCCTTTTAATAAATTGTAATATCGATTAGCCTACCATAAACATGCACTCAATGACATTTTTACCCCTCCAAAATTGGGTGTCTAGCAAACGAAGTGTGGACACATCGGGATTGTCATTTTAATGATTGTATTATACCCTTTAATAAAAATATTTGTCTCCACAATGTTGTGTACGTGTAACAACAATATTGGAGTAGTATTAATGAAATAATCAAGCCAGACTTGTTATATGATTTTATTGTCACCCATCAGAATTAGTGTATTCTCTCAATTAGTAGTCACGTAACGACGGTTAATTTTTATACATATTTCTTTCAGGCAAACAGAATTTCACACAATTTATTAGATATATATAGAATTTTACCGAAAGCCATATATACATTTTAGAGGAAATTGAAAAAAAAAAATTAAAGAGTAATACTATTTAACATTATTAGAGCATTTTCAAGAAGTTCTCTAAATACAAAATGATCTCGATTTGAAAAATCAATGCTTAAAAATAAGTTTTAAGAGGCCCTCTATTTTAATTTTTTAAAATAAAGAGTGAATTTAATAATTGTATTTAATATGTTACAAATTTCAATACTCTATAATTTAAATTATTCAAATCACATTTGAATTAATTGGCCATTCACATATTACTCTCTAAATTTAAATATTATCTCTATTATGCATATAGAGTCTCTTGGAGATGTTTTTACTTTTTAGTGTTACACTATCAACACTATCAGTTTAGGTGATACTAATTATTATTAAATAAGGAAAACAATTAACTACGTCGCATGATTTCATTTTACACTAAACTCATCATATGATGACACCTAAATTGGTGTGGTGCTAGATAGCATTATTCAAGAAGTTAATAAATTATTTTAGCCTTAATAAAATTTTGAATCTTTTTCATGCGAAGATAAGCCCAAGAACAAACAAAAAATCTGATTCAATACGTTATATAGCCCATGTTTAGTTTTAATAAAAATTAGATTTGTAATAGATTGTGATAAAAAATGAAAAAAAAAATATGGTTGAAAAGTTGATAAAAATTGTGGGTTCCATAAAATATGCAGTTGAAAAATAGTTTGTGTTGGATTTTGATACACAATAGATCCTGGGCAATGATTTAAAATGTCGATTATGTTTTCACATGCCTCGGCCGATGGTGAATTGATTACCAACAATCAAGTCTAAAAGTTCGACCCAAAAAAAAAAAAAAAAAAAGGTGATCCGTTAGAAGTAGTTTAGATATTAATGTTACCCACAACCCAAATTAATTCTTATTGGATTGCTCTTTTGTTTTGGCCCATCTAACCCCTTTCTTGGTCCAACTCAAACCTAACATATATCTATATATATGGTTGTCTAGCCCTAGTCGGTGTGTGTGATTTGTGTGTAAAAGGAGAAAACGTGGCTGCCAAAGCTGCCTATGGAGTTTGGAGAGAGAATAATGGGCTGCTTTGTGTTCAAAAATCGGTGGTTGCCTTCTTGATTTTGGTCTCCTTATTGTGCCTTATTCCTTGTTTTCTTCTTGCCTCGTGGCTTGCAAGTCAACACCAATATTTTGTCCTTTATGGGTAAGATTGAGAAGCAACCATAAATGATTAATTGGTTGTGGGTCGAAGCCATTTCGATTGGTTATTTGGTAGAGAAATGAAATGTGAAATTGAGCCCTAAAATCACCGATTTAAAGATCTTGAACTTGAAGTGAGTTTCAACAACAATTTGAAAAAATGAGTTTTAAGAAATGAAGAAAAAATAAATAGTACCAATTTTGTTCAATCGAGAAATAGTATCGCAAGTGTTCCATTGCAAATTCAGATCCCCTGCAGTTAGAGATAAAACTCGAATTAATGTTGCAACACTTCGAATAAGTTTTGAATCCAAGAAAGGAGAGACGTGTTTACATTTGACTTGGGAGATAGAGGAAAACTCTCTCTCAGCCTTTAATTACATATGAAAAATGACATTTGACCGTAATTGTTCCGGAATTTGATTATCAAGAGGTGTATCCACAGCTTATACTAATTTCTCCTAGCACATCGTTAATTATCCTCGTAGCTAGCATAGATCTAGTTGTTAATGCTCGTATATCTCTTCTACATATATATTAGACAAATTTGGGTAATGGCCATGGAATGATATGTTAGAAATTATATAATACATAAGACTCGTATTCTTTGCAGGTTTTGCATTGGTGTACGTCGAGCAAGTTNCACATCGTTAATTATCCTCGTAGCTAGCATAGATCTAGTTGTTAATGCTCGTATATCTCTTCTACATATATATTAGACAAATTTGGGTAATGGCCATGGAATGATATGTTAGAAATTATATAATACATAAGACTCGTATTCTTTGCAGGTTTTGCATTGGTGTACGTCGAGCAAGTTTTGTTATCATTCATTTGTTGCGACTTTTTAACATAGTTTGCGTCTTAGGGAGCGAAAAATAACTTGTTCGATATGTGAAGGTTATTGAATTGTATAAGATTACATATGATAAAATAACTCTCAAGCGATCTCATGTTTAATAATATATGTTTTCTTCAACGTAACAAATATACAGCACGAATTTCAAAAGAGCGAAGCTTGGTCTTTTAGCTTGACAATGGATGATGCTTGGTTGGTTGCGGCCACAAGATCCAACTATTTTTAATTTTGGTCCACGCACAAGACTATATATATACTGTGTGTCCTCGACATGAATCACATCAACCTACTCGCATTAAGAAGAAAGCATGTCAGCATAATTCCAAATGATAGCAAAATATTGCATCTATTTCACCCAAAAAAAAGAGAGTAAAAGCCCCTTGATGGGAGATGTGGGACTGTAAATTTCATTGGCGCGATTTGAATTAATTGGTCTATTACTTTACAAATTATGTAATGTGATTTGTCATGAACGAGTCGATTGTTCATTTGGGAATAATAACACAAGTGAGAAACTAATAAATATACTAGGCAGTCTAGAATTAGTTTGACTGGATATTATTTATTCTAGTATGAATCCGATCAGGTATCTTGCTTCGTCTAATTTAATCACATCTTTGATGGGTCTCACAACTTTTCAACCACACATTTCAAAAACTTCTATCACAATCCACTAAAAATCCAATTTTAATCTCCACCAAACACTGACGATGCACTTTTTAATTAAAAAGGCTATACACTGTGTTTTGAATTTTTTTATACAGAATATCTTTGGTTAATTTTACGAAGTTCCTTATGTTGATGCCAATCTCACGTTTCATTTTGATTTTAAATTGACTGCAATTCATTTCAAAATGCGGTGGAAGTGGTAACTGATTTTGACAGTAGCAGAATACCACTCCAACAAAAATAGTCATCTACAACAATAAAAAGACAACATTTGTTGATAAATGTTGCTAAAAGTGTCTTTTGGCAATATTTTAGTAAGTGAATGTTAACATTGGTTAGTATAAATGAGTTTTAGCAACATTTAAAAGGAAAATGTTGCGATAGACCCCCTTTTTGCAACGTTTATTGAATATTGTGAAATTTTTTATTTTTTGCAACGTTTGTTGAGTGTTGTGAAA